>JACEVL010000318.1:145000-239026 GCA_020284085.1 Aporrectodea caliginosa
GAGCAAACTTGCAGTTACTATCTATATTTTGCACCGAGTACTGAGCCTTGGTTCTGAAACTGAAATTTAGATTTTATCAGTATCACAAGGACTGTTCTAAGCAAAAATATTAAATTGATGCATTTAAGACAACGTTAATGACTGAGTTCACTCTGTTATTTGTTTTTCATCACCAGAACCAGAACCAGAACCAGAACCAACCACAACCACAACTGAACCGCGTGAGAATAATTCGATATTTTTCTTGCTTTCATTACAGCGCTCCATAGCTTTTCAAGATAACTTTTCTATTCTACAATAGCTGATTGAAAAACTCCATTCGAAAGTATGAATTTGTCTATAACTGTGATTACAGCAGAAATAGGCCTAAGTGAGCACAAGAGATCTGCTCTCTTAATTTGAAAACCCTAGGCACAGGTGTATTCTTTATGTTAACTACAGCAAAATCGAGTCCGGAACCAAGAATTAGCATATTTATACACTTGTTTTTATTTGTTCTTGCTGAGAAGGCAATGCCAGACAAAATTGCTCGCTCCTACGACATAAATGGTTTGAGTACTCTTAGAACACAGGCTCCTATTTATACTACTTTTGTAACGTATGCCTATTTGGCTGAAGGACCTCAAGCCATTTAGCATCTTAATGGGGCCCGATTTTAGCCTTTTTCCAACATGCTCCTAACCAAATATAGCAAAACATTTTATTTTGTGTTTCCATCTCAATTGCTCTTTATGAAGAAGCAACGGTAACTGAAGATGTAACAGTAACTGAGGACACACCGGTAGCTGAAGAAATAACGTTAACTTAAGAAGTAACGGTAACTGAAGAAGTAACGGTAACTGAAGAAGTAATGGTAACTGAAGAAGCAACGGTAACTGAAGAAGTAATGGTAACTGAAGAAATAGGCCTAACGGTAACTGATAACATAACGGTAACTGAAGAAATAGCGTTAACTTAAGAAGTAACGGTAACTTAAGAAGTAACGGTAACTGAAGAAGTAATGGTAACTGAAGAAGCAACGGTAACTGAAGAAGTAATGGTAACTGAAGAAATAGGCCTAACGGTAACTGATAACATAACGGTAACTGAAGAAATAGCGTTAACTTAAGAAGTAACGGTAACTTAAGAAGTAACGGTAACTGAGGACTGAGGACATACCGGTAAATGAAGAAGTAACGGTAACTGAAGACGTAGTTTCCAGTATTTGTGTTACACGTGCACACTATGTTAGACCCTAACATTGCTACGGATAACGTAATGCTTAAAATGTCTTTTGTTTTAGCCACCACAACGACTACAACAACAACGACTCTACCACGTACGAGATTTACCTTTACTCCCTGATACTTGTAACAGTCATATAAAATCAGGAAGACAATTATTGTCTTCCTACTTTTATATGTGTACATTGGGCCTTTAACAACAGTGTAGTCCTGTTATGGGACTACACTGTTAGAGGCCCAATGTACACATTGGAGATCTTTTTGTCGTATGTAGGCTAGGGTGGCCCAAAACAACAAAAGTTGGAAATGTTTGGCTCCACAAGGCTGCCCTTGTTACACATGAAAATATAACCCTGTATGCAAAATTTTGGACAGATTGAACTATATTTAGAGGTCGCGCCTTTTGCACACTTTTACACTATATAGTAAGAAACGTCAAAAAACATGTATCATTTTGAATTTCAAGGCAGTTATTATTTTGAACGTTGAACAGCCTAATAAAATATATATACCGCAGTGTTACTGCTTAGTCAGAGTGCATTAAATGCAAATAATTTGTAATGCAATATAATTTTTATTATGAAAGTAGTTTTCCAGTCTGCATAAATAACCGTCATTGAAGTGCCGGAAAACGCGAAACCCGCGATTATTTCATTTTGCTCTTGTCGGAAAAGAAATCATTGTGCGATGACTGGAGACAAGTTGCAGCAAGTATTGTTTCTGTGACTCATCCTTAGTTAGTACATCATTGTGAGACTAGATCAGAGCCACTCCACGTTCTGCGCAGTCATTGGCTACACCCAAAGTTTGACATTAGCCTTCATCGACTGGAATGGAGGGTTCAATGGTCAGAGAGCAGAAAGCTTCGATAGGAAAGCTTAGGCTTGTTCATGACCCTGGATAGTAAGAAGACCAATCCGTTTTAAAGAACTCATTTTGTGACATACGCCTCCAGTGTAGTGTGGTGGTCAAAGGATCTCCTGTCCAGCCGTTTCGTGGATAGCTGATAGGTGGGTAAGTAAGGTTTTCACCATGGTGAAAGTCATTGCATCTTTTCGTGAGATGTCAAATAGTTAATTTAAATCGACCTTAAACTGTCCCTCTTTGAGTCGGCAGAAATCTTGAATTTTAAGTCTATTCTTCTTCAGCAGACTAACTTCCGCAGCTAGCTAACACCCGAATAATTCATTTTGGTGATTAAACATAGCCCCATTTGTTGGTAGTCCAGACCCAAGAATGTCCTTGTTAGGCATCCCAAACAGCCAAAATTGTGGAGAACTCCTGGTTGATGCCACGATAGCTGCTATTTTTGCTACATATAAGCGTTTATTATACAAAGTGAAAAGGCATGCGTTGTATTATTTTCACAGTTAAGGAGTGCTTCACAAATAACAAAAATACTTTAATCATGCAAATTTATCGGTATGAGGAGCAATAGTTAACAATCCACTTGTAAATTAAACGAATTGTTATGAAAACGTTAGTCTATAAGTTAGCATGCAAAATTTAAAGATTATGGCCTAATACCTCTAATTCAGTAACCATTTTCTAAAGACAACAACTTGAAAACAAGCTTTTTTATTTGTAAGTAAGCTTATTATTCTTTGATTTACTTAAATACAGTTGACATCTAGATTATGATTTAGAAAGAAGGTGCTTGGAGTTCATGGTGTTAATCCTAATTTATAATGTAGCTATTAAAACGCGATGTGCGGTTTTTGCGATTTCTACAAAAAGTGTCAAAATGGCGCGACCTCTAAACATGTTCAGATCTCTTCAATTTTTTCACCACATAGTCTTCTTGTCAAGTGGAACAAGGGCAGCCTTGTGGAGCAGCATGTTTCAACAAAAAAGTTTTCCCCGTGTAAGTTTGGGCCACACTAATGTAGGCCTGTGCATTTGGTTACCTATACAGCGCCTTTTAAGACTTGACGGAGGACGATTGACATGGCAATCTGACAAACCTAAAGAGGTGCGTCTTGAGATAGCTTGAAACTGTTTCTTTCAGTGTCTGTAAGAACTTTATACCTAGAGTTCTTTACAAGCGAATTTTTAAGCCACCACGTTGACCCAAATCTTAAAAACTAACATTATTCCCTTTTTTCTTTATAGCCTTTGTGTATGTAAGTTGTGAAGCGGTGTGTCTTCCTGCTTGATAAATAAACGAATATATCATCATCATCGTGCAACGAATTAATAAGTTTAATAGTAGACTGTTCCAGAAGAATGGTCCAATGCATGAGAATGCACGATGTGCCCGCATCGTCTTTCGGAAGCGCGGAACTAACAGGTCTCCAGAGGTTGATAAGCGCAACCAACGTCTAATAGGTTTACTTGAAACAGGAATGCATCGCGTTCTTTATGAGTCATCGATGATGTATTATAACATAGCCCTAAAGCTCCAGATATCTTCTGTTTTAGCCACAACAACTACTACAACGCTACCACGTACGAGGATTATCTTTATCCGTTGTTTTATTTAAAAACCAAATGAAAGAGAGAGAAAATAGGAAAGTTAACAATGCGACCATTTTGCCTCTTTATATAACTAATGTGTACTCCTTGTTTAGTTTGAAGATTTGTTTAATATTCTTTACAATTTATTGTCCTGTAGGCAAACCAATGTGCATTAGGCGGAACCCGTATTGGCTCCATAATGTTCCCATATGGGTTCTATGGGTTCTACATAAACTGACTGGGGTCATACTGGAAGGGTCTAATGGTCGAAATATCTGCTGTTTTAGCCACAACTACTACAACAACAACTCTACCGCGTACGAGAATTATCTTTATCCGTTGTTTTCTTCAAAAAACCATATGAAAGTGGGAGAAAATAGGAAAGTTAACAATGCGATCATTTTGCCTCTTTATAGACCTAATGTGTAGTTTGAAGATGTGTTTAATATTTTTTGCGATCTATTGTCCTGTCGGCACTCAATGTGCATTAGGTGGGACCCGTATTGACTCCATACTGATCCCATATAGGTTCTACATAGACTGACTGGGGTCATACTGGTTGAGTCTAATGGTCGAAATATCTTCTGTTTTAGCCACCACAACGACTACAACAACTCTCCCGCGTAAGAGGATTCTCTTTTCATTCATAGTTACCTGTAACACCGATATCAAGGAGGGGAGGAAAATAGGAATGTACTATTGCTCTAGGCCTTATGCCCAGTTTAGAGATCAATTTCATGTTCAGCATAATTTATTAATATTGTTAATTGAAAGTAGGCCAAAATATCGAAGTATTTTCTATTTTAGCAACCACAACGACTACAACGACAACCCTAGCGCGTAAGAGAATTATCTTGACTTGTAGCCTAGTTACCTTAACAAACATATAATAACAAACATGCATACATGCATAGTTGCATACGTTATAACGAACATTATAACAAACATATCGTACCAAACATCATGACATAGTAAACACACCATAACAAACATATCATAACAAACATACCATAGTAAACACACCATAACAAACATATCATAACAAACATACCATAGTAAACACACCATAACAAACATATCATAACAAACATACCATAGTAAACACACCATAACAAACATATCATAACAAACATACCATAGTAAACACACCATAACAAACATATCATAACAAACATACCATAGTAAACACACCATAACAAACATATCATAACAAACATACCATAGTAAACACACCATAACAAACATATCATAACAAACATACCATAGTAAACACACCATAACAAACATATCATAACAAACATACCATAGTAAACACACCATAACAAACATATCATAACAAATATATAGCAAACCTATCATAACAAACATATCATAACAAACATATGAAAAATTATATCACCACAAACATATCATAACATACATATCAAACATATTGGAAGAAAACAGGACTGCATAACTGCTGTATGCCTCAAGCAAATTTGGAAGATCTATTTTCTAGTCTTCACCATATTTTAATAGGATTAATTAAACGTAGATCTAGGCGTAATTTTCTAAATATATTCTATTTAGCCACCACAACGACAACAACAACGACTACAACTCCAACACGTACGAAAGCTATCTCTGCATTCTCTTATATAATACCAGTAAAATCAAAATCGGAAGAAAACGCTATTTATCAATGCCACAGCTATAATAATTGTATATGTATGTACCTATGTATGTATGCATGTATTAATGTATGTACGTATGTATGCATGTATGCATGCATGTATGCATTCATGTATGTATGTATGTATGTATGCATGCATGCATGTATGCATTCATGCATGCATGTATGTATGTATGTATGTATTACATGTAAACATACATGCATACATACAAACATACATACATACATGCATAGCATACAAACATACATGCATACATGCATACATGCATGCATACGCATATTTATTACTATGTATGTATGTCATATTGCATGCATACATACATACAATGTACATACATACATACCATGTATACTATGTATGTATGCATGTATGTATATATGTATGTATAACATGTATGTATAACTTATGTATGTATGTATGTATGTATGTATGTATGTATGTATGTATGTATGTATGTATGTATATGTGTATGTATATATGAAAGTATGTAGACAATTGATATGGAGCCTTTTCATTGTAATGTACAAAAGCGCTCCATAATATATGGCTATCTGACTCATCTAAACAAATTATGCTGCCAATTGTATTACAGCTAAGACAGTGCTTAGGTATTCCTCATTCATCATAATCGTTTACTCCAAATTGGCATGTTAAAACGCTAATCTAAATTTAAGCGAGAGGTAGGAACACAATAATATTATTATTGTATCGTTTTACTAATTGCTAGCGTTGTATAGCAGTTTTTAAAGGATTAAGTAAGTAAGTAAGTAAGCATATACGCAATTACGCATGCATGCATGTGTGCATGTCAGAATACACTTTTTAGCTGGTGGGTCTATGTGTTGGAATGTACCTCCTGCATCTATTCCTCAGTCTCTTATGCCATTTTGATCTCCGCCAAAGATTGACCTTTTCTGCGGGATTATCAACCGCTGCCTGTTTCTCTATCTCGGCGTTGACTTGACTTATTGACTTACCGTTTGCTTTCGGTTCTTCATTGCTTTATGCCTTGTCCATCACAGAAGGCGCTATAGAAGTATTGATCTGTTATTGTTATTGTTAATAATATTACTATGTTCTACTTAATTACTGAGTTTTGCGTTGCTTTCTTACTTACTTGCTGACTTAGAATCGATCTTCAGTGAAGTTATTGTTTAGGATAGTCTGTGGATAATTTGAAACACTTCTGTTTATGAGGAAATTCTTTACTTTTGGTTTTCAGCAACAACAACTCCAGGTAAGCCACACAATAATTATAGGCCTGCCAAATGCAATTCCTTTGACAATAATAACAACTACAATAACATCATGGGGAGATGATTGAATGGTAACACGCTGGCACGAAGATCATAAGGACGCGGGTTCGATACCCGCTTGCCCCATCAGGTTGACTCAGCCTTCAACTACCTAGGGGCCGACTGTAGAATAAGTAGTAGGAAAGATGTGCACCTTGCAGGCTGCTCTTCTTAAAGACTCCTCTTAAACTTGCTATCATCTGTTACTACTATATCATGTGAACTTACTGCGTACTTGTCATTTTTAATGAAGAAACGGATAATTATTAATACAATAACAGATTTTAGTTGCCCATTTTAAGAGCCGAGCGAAATAAATTAGAAGTAGAAGTAAAGCAATAAATCTTCAGACTTTTGTCACTTCCATGGTACTACCAGTGTTATTTCAGTTATGGTTTTTCAGTTACAGTTACAGTTAAAGTTATCTAATTTATGATTTTTCAGTTAAAGTTATAGTTACAGTTAACTTAAATCAGATTTTTTAGTTAAAAGTTTATTTTTTTATTTTTCAGTTACAGTTTAAGTTATTTCTCTTTATTTTTCAGTTATAGCATCAGTTATTTTTTTCACAAGTCATGACTAATGACACACTGACCACAAGTATTCTGAACAGTTACCAGAAATATTTACACAGCAAATCAACGTATTGTAGGTTTACTTTAAAGAAAACACGACGTTCCAGATTAACACTTGCTCTGTTCTGACAATTAGTGTGCCACACCCGTTGTTTTCAGCATCCTTGAAAGCAGTTATTTATTTCACAAGTCGACTTTTTGTCGTCTGCGGCTTCATAAACAAAATGTTCCCACACGCCACTTTCTACTTTTCGACCACTACTTGGCTTAAACATTATTCACGTAGTTGTGGATTGTTTTACGAATTTACGGTTTAGCGCCAACGACAACATAACGAAAGGAAAAGGAACCGGAAGTGAAATGAATATAGAAAACTGAAAAGTGACTAGCATAGAAGACTGAAAAGGAACCAGAAGTGAAACTAGCATAGAAAACTGAAAAGAAACTAAAGTGAAATGAGTATAGAAAACTGACCGTAGACTAGAGTAGGATTACCATTCAAAAGTAAGTAAGAAAAACACTTATGTTTTATTTTTCAGTTAACTTTTGTTATTTTCCAGTTATACAGTTTTCGTTTTTCAGTTACTATTACAGTTTCAGTCATTCAGTATTTTTCAGTTTCAGTTACAGTTACAGTTAACTGACCACTATTTTTCAGTTATTTTGCTATTTCAGTTACAGTTACAGTTAATAGAAATAACACTGGGTACTACGTAAGGTTTTATTCAAGGCAAAAGCCATTGCAAGTATCATAAAACATTTCAGGCCCATGCAAGCAGAGGACGGACCTGGTCTTCATAGTTGACGCGTCGACCAGTATCTGCGGACCGACAAAGTGTAAGAACTGGAATTTCAACCTGGACTTCATTCGCAACGTCATCTCCGACATGACCATCGGCCCTGATGATACAAGAGTCGCACTACTTACCTTCGCCGACTTTGCTGTCCTCACATTTTACCTAGACAAGTGGGTAGCTTTTTCTTTTACCTTAGACAATATGACATTGTGACCCTTTTTCCTCTTGATAATAATATTATACCTAATGTTTACTTTGAAGATGTGCTTAATATTCTTAACAATTTGTTGTAAAGAATTATAATATATTTCCACCTTGGGTCTGAGTACGGACCTAAGGTGGAATAAGAAACTTTTAGTCTTCCCGAGCCGTATATTCACAAAATTTGTGACGTATTATCAGATTATATCTTACTGTATTATTTTTATGGTATCATTGTGTCCAAAAGTCGGTAATCCTGGCACTGGCGGTCCCAAATTATTCAATGAAAGAAGTCGACAAAGTTATTTGATATTGTCACTTTAAAATGGAAGCTGGATTGATGAAAACTTTATCGCTAAATCGAAGCTGGATTGATGAAAAAACCACTTTCCCTAAATGGAAGTGGGATTCATGAAAACATTCCTGTGTTGAAATAGAAGCTGGATTGATTAAAATAATTTCTTCCGTAAATACAAGCTGGATACCAAGCCGGTAGCATGGATGAAACTAACTTTCTATTCAATAGAAGCTGGATGAAAAGGTAATCTTGGCACTGGCGGTCCCAAATTATTCGATGAAAGAAGTCGACAAAGTTATTTGATATTATCACTTTAAAATGGAAGCTGGATTGATGAAAAAACTTTATCGCTAAATCGAAGCTGGATTCATGAAAAAAAACTCTTTCCCTAAATGGAAGTGGGATTGATGAAAACATTCCTGTGTTGAAATAGAAGCTGGATTGATTAAAATAATTTCTTCCGTAAATACAAGCTGGATACCAAGCTGGTTGCATGGATAAAACTAACTTTCTATTCAATAGAAGCTGGATGAAAATAATGTTTTCAGTAGTTACAAGCTGGATTCGTGAGAATATATAGCACGTTTTAGCGAAACTATAAGAAAGCGGCGGCCTCTGTTGATTTCTTTCATTGAATAATTTGGGACCGCCAGTGCCAGGATTACCCAAAAGTCTGTGTGAGCGACTGAGCATGGTCCCGCCTCAAAGCCAAAACTTGAGTGAACATCGGCGTCTTTGTCGCTATGGCTTTCGTGGCTCCTGACTAATGAAGCCGTTTCTGTTCTTAATTGCATTTAACATCACATAGGTCAGCTGTTTATTGAATTACCTTAATAAGTAAATAAACACATACATACTAAATGCATATGTAAATAGTCAGAGCATGTTCTGATTTTCGTGTTCATCTACTAGATATAAGGACAAGGCCTCTCTGTTAAAAGCTGTCAGTAATGTTGAGTATACCGGGGGCGAGACGAACACAACGGGGGCATTCCAGTTGCTCCTGTCCAACGTATTCGTACCGGAACATGGCGACAGACCGGATGTCCCTAACACGGTAATTGTCATCACGGACGGAGCACCGAACAGAGCGGCCAACAAGCTGAAGGATACCATGACTGAGGTTTTTAAAAGAAAGATCAGGTCTCTGGCCGTTGGTGTCACTAACAGCGTCAAAGACAATGTCCTTCAGCTGATCTCGTCACCCCCGGGATTGGTTAGAACTTTGCTTCGTTTTTCTAAGTTATGATGAAGATAGTTGATAGGCTTACTGTTGAGTGAACGAATGAATAGATTGACTGAAAGACAGAAACTTGCACACCTACATGCATGCGCATGCAGTTTTTGTGCTTTTTGTTATTTGTTTGGTATAATTTCTATTCTTAGTTAAGATAAAATTCTTCATACATTGTATGTAATAGGTTACTGTTGGAACAGGATACAGAGAACTTGAATCAGTGAAATAACTTCTGGCAGTTAAAATCATTCATGGTCCTAACCAGCTGTCTTCGGACCCTTCTGGGTTCCCATTTTTGTGTCCATTAGAAAGATTATGCAAATTCTTATGTTATCTTGGCTATGGACCAACAAAAATGTTGGTGATTGATTGATATATATAGAAAACACATTATACAAAGACAGTCGGAGATACATTTTTATAGATGGATTAATGCATGGACGGATAGATGGCTGGATACGTCGATAAAGTTAAGTTAAGATGGGTATGCACTATGCAAGTGATAAATCCAGAAAGGCTATAAACTGTATGAACTGCATATGATGTATCGTAATGCATGGCTACGTACGCCTTATGCAAATAGGTTAATACAAAGGTGCAGCAAGCCTTAAAGATTGATAGAAAGAGATACTCACAAAAATGTATCCGTCAATCTGTAAGAATCTGTAGAACCTGCGTTTCATTAAAAAAATATATTCCTCAGACATGTTCGATGTGTTTCATATGTATCTGAGATAGTATAAAGGATAACACTCTTGCCTGACGTTTTCACGGACCCGGTTCGATTCCCGTAGGGCCCCCTGGGTTTAGCTCATGCCTTCATTCCCTAGGTGGCAGCAAAAGTACAATGAGCTTGCGCCTTGATGGCTGCAACTTTGTTGATTTATGTCTTCTGTAATTTGTGTTCTTGTGAATGGTTTAATCGTCATAACACGTACTTGTATAGCGCAGTGCGTTTGTCAGGCGCTTCATCAAAGAATAAATATTATTATAATTACTATATTATTAGTGAAAGGTGGTTGACTGTTCAATGTTGTTCATTGCGTCTTTTTATACAGCTTGACCAGGACTACTTCAAGGCTCAAGCTTACGATACGTTGGATAACGTGCGCGTGGAACTGGCATCGCAGACATGCAAGACTCGTAATTAGAGGTTGATGACATTCGATTCCTTACTTACACACATCTATGCAAATATATATATATATATTTGTATATATATGCATATATATTTGTTTATATTATTATATGCGCATACATACTCTTGTACTTACATAAATACGTATACAACCAAACGTACACGATGAATGCAAACACATACAATACATACATCCATACAAGCAACGCACTTACATGCATATCACATGATACAATTTATAGATACAAACAAACATACATGCATGCAAATAAGCTTACATAGAGCCATGCATACACAGTCATTATAGTCAACGAAGTAGTACCAAGCTGTCTGTATATATTAGAAGTAACAATAGAAGACGCTTGAATATTTACAGCGCTTGTTAATAAGATGTTTTTTGCTCTTCGATTTAGAGTAGAGCTTTAACAATTTGGGGCTTACTATTATGATTTGTGTAGCTGTTAGGCATCATCAGTGTATAAAAGAATTATTGTATCATTTCTGTTAATCTTCTTTTGCAGATCCAACTCTATCAGAGGAGACCAGAATGAGAGAACCTGGCGATGCTTCTTCTCCTGTTGAATTATCTGAATGCAATTAAGACTTATTATCTAAGCAACTTTCTCTTTAACGCAGTGACGCTTATGCGCTGTTTTCTTCAATGAACTTCGAGGTTATTCGGCCTAATATACATATATTATAGATTGTGTATTCTGCTTTGACTTTATAGTTTATCACGCGAATTCTGAACAATCTTGACAACTCTTCTACTAGCTACTTTGCAATTATTCATGATAAGAGGTTTAGAATTTATTGTAAGAGCATAATATGCTCATGATGTAGGCCTTACAGATGTATGCACTAAGGTTTTTGGAATTACAATTTAATTTAATTGGCGCAAGGCATTTTTTACTTACTAAATCAATCACCTTTAAATCAAGAGTAGCTGGAATGAGCAATGATACCCTGAGAATTAGTGTATGTATGTATGTAAGTATGTATGCATGTATGTGTGTTCGTTTCTATGTATGTAGGGCCTGTGTATGTGTTCGCGTATGCATGTATGTAAGTGTGCGTGTTCGTATAATGTGTATTAGGGGTGTCCAGAAAAATGATGCACTGCAGAAACCACCCATTCCCCATTTTTTCCAATTATTCTATTCACATTTTGTCTATAAATATTTTTTACAGAATTTAACATTTTTATTTTGAAGTCTCTCAAAGCCCCCCGAACATACCCTAGTTAAATTCCCAGGACTATGGCGTAGGACATCAACGTTTATGGTGTAGTTTTGAGCCATTGATTCACGTTCGTGTAATTGTCTTTGCATGAGTCACACGCTACAGAGCGTGATGCTGGATGTCAATTCAGAGAAATGCCTGAACAGTTCCAAGGAAAGAGACATGAGTAAGCTGTAGGACTCCAACGCAATTAGCCACACTACTTATGCCTTTGCATGCGTCGATGAATACCAGGTTCAATCGATGATTGTAGCAATGGACGTATATTTTCAGGATGGAACAATTTCTCACATTCTTGCTTAACTCCCGCCGCCTTTTCACTTATCACACACACGCTCAAAGCACTGAGCAACACAAAGATTGATATTAACATTCAGTAGTAGTAGTTTCAGTTTAACGACACTGTGATAACAAAGATCATTAGCGTCGCCCTCCTCCTTTATCCAGGATTGGGACTGGCACTGTCAGAAAGCGAACAGTGGCGGAGTTATTAACATTCAGCTTTCTCAGTGTTGTCACTATGGAGTTCTTCAGTCCATGATGCAGACATTGTGCATTTCATGCTACATTGTTTCGCTTGACCCTGAAAGCGGAGCTTTCTGATGCTATCAAAATCAACAATCTCAAGAAAATTACCTTAGAAGATACAGTTTCTCTGTGACCTCTAAGCGAATAAGTTACAGCTACTTTGGTATTCTATGACATAATGTAACTTCTGTTTTCGTTAATCGCAGCTCTTCGCTGTGTATCCAACATCTTATGGATGGCCCGTATGTTTTGTTGAAACATGGACCAGGTGCTCATCGAATTGCAGTCGACCGTTGTCTCGCAGTGATTCCTATAGTGCTTTCCGGAATATTTTTTCAATTGTTATAGGCGTTATCCCGTTTCTGTCTTGAGTGCCAATAACAGTTAAACGAATGTAATAATAATAATAATAATAATAATAATAATAATAATAATAATAATAATAATAATAATAATAATAATAATAATAATAATAATAATAATAATAATAATAATAATAATAATAATATAACTAAATATATGTAATATGAAAATAATGATTATAATAATAATTATAATAAAAATAATAATAATAATAATAATAATAATAATAATAATAATAATAATAATAATAATAATAATATTATTATTATTATTATTATTATTATTATTATTATTATTATTTATTACGCAAACACTATTAAGTACGCAATTACATAACACACACACTAGTAACAGACGATTACAAGTTTAACAGGAGTCGAATTTGAACTGTATGGCCGCCATGCAAAGCGCCCATCTGTACTGCTGCTCATGTAACCAACGCCATCTCGCGAATGGAAGACTGAGCCAACCTTAAGGGAGTAGCGAGAATCGATCCCGCTTCCTGCTTGGCGTTCTACTCTTCACGCCACTGATGTTACCACTTATCTCTACCCCACCCCACATTATGTTAGTATTATAGACAATATGATGTGGACTGCATATTACTTCATACATGTTTTCGTCTAAATGATCAGTAAGTATAAGTTTCACTTTAATCAGTAGATATCAAATACTTCGACAGCTAAACTCTGTGAGATATTTCCACTATGATCCGCTGTTTTTTGTTATTTTAGGTCTCACGACAGATGAACAGCCACGTGAGTAGTACCAACACTATCTTCTCTAATTTAAAGACTTCTATGTTGCAACTATATGGTCGCATAGAATTAGTGGTTTGTTCGCCATTGTTCCACATAACAAAAAGCCAACAACTTAAGCCTAATAAAAGCTGTGATAGCATTTCAGAAAGTGTTTATGAAGAAGGTTGCTAGATACGCCTCCCTGGACAGCCACGTTCAATGAGTCCGCATTCAAATAATAGTCTGTACAATAAAAGACCCTCACAAATGAAACTTGCGTTTGCTTTTCACAGTTGGATGATAGGCCTACGTCTTGTACTTTGGGATTAATCAGGCGTTGAACTTGTATTTCTTTCCACTGTGTAATGATAGGCTATGTATTGTTTGTCGGGATTATTCCAGTGTTACAGTAAATGCCGTAGGCCTGTCAATAATCTTGAAAACTTAAAGTAGTCAAGAAATAGACGCAGCGCTGAGCTTGAATACAAGGCACTTTGCAAGGTCGTTAAAATAAAGAACTAGCAAGAAGAAAAATGAAATGAGATTAAGGCCAGTTGCTGTTGGCTGAATGCCTCTTAGTAAGGGTGCCGTGCTCTGAAGAAGGTTGGGAACCACTGGATTAATCAAAAGTAGTATTCTCTATGGTTCAATTCAAATTAACATAAACTATCAATTATAGCTATCGATCAATTCTGTACTGACAACTACAGTAAGTTATAGCCAGTGTTGGATATGAGTTAACTCAGATGAGTTTAAACTCACGAGTTAACTCACTTGCTGTGATTTATGAGTTTGAGTTAACTCATATTTTCTGTGAGTTTGAGTTATAACTCAATTATTTCAAACTCAACTCACTCGGCACATATTATGTTGAAACAAGCCGGTTTTTTAAATATCGGAACAGGCTGTCACACACCAACTTTTAAAAACTTCTGCTTAAAGTTAATACCAGTCATGTTTGAGATGTGAAACATGTGGACTGTGGTGTTTACTTTGACTCAGTAATAATAACCTGATTTATCCATTATCCCATTAATAATAATAACAGTTATACTAGTAATAATAAACTGATGATACCATTTCCTGGTAACTGTGTATTTGTACAACGTTCGATTAGAACGTGCTGGTATGAGACAAGTGAGTTGATGAGTTAACTCATTTAACAACTGAGTTTGAGTTAACTCATTTCACTTAGGATGAGTTGAGTTTGAGTTTAAACTCATTTTGAGGTGCATGAGTTGAGTTTTGATTTAACTCATTTCTTGTGTGAGTTTACCAAACACTGGTTATAGCAACGAATCTACAACCAAGTTTGTTGAAGTACACAGTAAAATGTATGACTATTGTTATATAGGCCTAAACACTTATTACACAGACCTCCTGCGGTTCAATTGATTTCCACATTTCAATTACAATAATTCACATTCACGTCCCACCGTGTTTCTGCTTCTTCTCTGCAACGAGTACGAACTGTCTGTGGAGCTGGGCAAACATTCAATAACTTTTTTCTTTCTTCTGGCATGTTTCCTTTAATTACCAGCATTTGTTTTAGATTCATCTTTCATTTTAATCCTCAAATACGTGGTTTTAATTAATAGATTAAAATATTTCGGAGCCTACACATTGTGTTAGATTTCTAATTTGATCTGTTGCATTTTGCCATTGTAGGTCCGACTACAGCTAAGCTACCACGTGAGTAGTACCGACGAATCCTAATCTGATATTAAGACATGCGTATCGCAACAATATGGGTTAAGATTATGTCATGCTTGCGTAACGCCATTAGTCCCACTCACACAAAAGACACCTACTTTAGCCGATTAAAAACTTTCTTGGATATTGGAATTCAAGAAAGTGTCTCAGCCATATCAGTGAGTCCGCATAGGCCTAATATAGTCTAGACCAGTGCTTCCCAAACTTGTCAGTGTCACGGACCGGCAGGAATTTTTCTACTGCAGGAGGACCGGTGCCAAATTTATTAACTATTTATATTTTTAGATTCCCCAAATAAAATTCTTCAGATATGTATTCAAAACGATTTTAATGCATGTTTACCCAATTCTATGACCCATTTGCCATTTAAATGCTAGCCTAATAAGTGTTTTTGTTATGACTTTTACAAAAATATAATAGCAATTTATTGATTCTGAAACAATTTGACCAGTTTCTTGACTCACTTAGCGGACCGGCAACTGAGGGATCGCGGACCGGTGCCGGTCCGCGGACCACCACTTTGGGAAGCACTGGTCTAGACTACTTAACAGGTATCTTCACAAAACAAATCGTTTGCTTTCGTTTGACTGAAAATAATATACTTTTTCTTGACAAGCTCATTGACAAACCGCAGTAAGTAGGCCTAAAATTGAAAAATGACGGTACAAATTTCATGACCTTATTGAACACACGTCTTGGCAGCCTGTTAGGCGCCCACTCAATAAAAATTCCATGAATGAAAGACTAATGAATGTGTGTGTCCACAGTTTAACGGCAGCTTATGACAACATTGGCCGTTGCCGCCGACAAAGATTATTTTTGGCATATTACAGCTCTTTTTCTACTAATGAATGACTATGCACTGCTTTCTCTTATATGGCTAATATTAAACTTACAAGAGGTGTGCAATTATTTCGAACATGTATACTTCCTTAGTTAATGAACATTTTTATTCTATTGTCAGATGACGTCGCGTAAGGCTGGAGCGCATAAATTAGATTTTTATTATAATAGGATGGATGGGTTCATGTCACCCTTTATTTGTTTTATTTTTTTTAGAAAAAACTTTAGGTAAGGACTGTTTGTAAATTGAAATTCACACACAGACAAAACACACCTACAAACTCACACACGCCCACACCCACACTGCCCGTACTCTGGTAGTGCGAGTCCCAAGTTTGAGAAAGGAGGTGGGTGACGTTAATCATTTCTGTTATGGCACAGTGTCGTTGAACCGAAACTAACTAACTTGCTCAATAGTAACAAAAAGGAGCGTTACTTTGAAGACCTCTTTTAAGACTGTCAATAGCCTTATAAGTAATTTTAAACGCAATTGTTGCTGAGTCCCCCTCGGAGCGCCGTTCGAGCAACTGCCTCAGAAGTTTCACTCGACGGCGTAGATGTCCGATGCGTACGCCTTGACGTGGCGAGGGGGCTTCAGCCGATCCTGACATCTGGCCAGCCAGGGAAGATGAGCTTCAGCCCGGTCTGACTCCTGGCCAAGCGGAGACGAGGATCGGTGACCAAGTACGCAAGGGCAACATTACCTCTGCCACTGAACGTTCGTGCATTGCACCTCCGTGCTCTGTGCCAGTCCCAGTGCCAGTCCCAAGCCTTGAAGAAGGAGAAGGGCGACGCTAAGGGTCTTTGTTACCATACAGCTAGTCGTTACAAAGTCCAATACTACTACTACTTGTTGCTGAGTAGTTTTAACATGTGTAGTTTACATGACATATCACGGAGCTGTAATATGAAAGGAGCGTTTCTTTGAACACCTCTTTTAATGGTGTTATTAGACTTATAAGTGTTTCCAAGCACAGTTTTTCTGTGTTGTATCCAGGTTATGAAGGCGATCATTTATGTGTGATTCGTACAATTGTAACGTAATTGCTCGTTCCTTTGAATTGAACTCCTCTTTTTAGGGTTAATAATAATAATTTTCGTTTATTCAGTAAACAGGGTTTCAGACCGCAGCCTGGTACACTCTTCAGTTATTCAGCAAGAAGAGAACAATCGTGAGTTTGTTTGATATAGAACGGTTTGTTACAAAGGGGTAAAGAACTAGTTATGTGTTTGTATAAACCCTCGGGATGAAACTTCTTTTGCCCTTAGTTGGAAAATCAATATACAAATATACTTAGACACCTTTTAAACGTAGTCTTTTGACTCTATAATAAACGTGAGTTTCGCAACGATTCAATTTTCACTGTTGCTCTAGTGGAAAAGGGCCTTTGATGTCATACGATGACGTTAAACCATGGAATAAAAAAAAAAACTTAAACTAAGGATGATCGATTGAAATGCACTTTTGTAGTTTATGAATTACTTATAAGACAAATTTAAAATTGTAAAAGGTGTGTAAGAAACTGCTTTGCTTGGTTAGTTGGTGGCGAAGTCAGATTGGATCAACGATATTAAATGGCAACAAACGCCGTTTACGCGAGTGGGTAAAAATTACATTCAGCAGTTCTCACCTTTTGTATGGCCTAATAATTATACGTTCTTCTTTTATATAAGTTGCTGATTACTAGAAGAATTGTAATAGTAAATACGACGATTTATATAGCGTAGTTGGTAGCAAGCTACTTCTAGGACGCTTCACAAATCTGACTACTGTCAGCGCAAATGTTAATGCTCGTGGTTACGTAATAAGTGCATTTTAAATAAGTGTTTTTTGAAAATCGATAAACTTTTGGTTTCCTGAATGGGTGCAGGAAGACTGTTCCAGGCACGTGGACCAGCGACCCGAAAGGCTCGATCACCCGCTTTGGTTTTAGTGGCTGGCACAAAAACATCAGCGGACTTTGATGATCGGAGGCGCGACCTATTGGCATCGTCCGATATTAGCCTGACGTTGTCTGCGAGGTAGCATGGTGCGCAGTTGTTCATACATTTGTGCACCAGGATGCAGAGTTTGAACTTGTTGCGCTCGCCTACTCTCAGCCACTGAAACTCGTCTTGTATGGCGGCTGAAATGTGGTCGAAATTTTTAAGTCGCAATACCAGACGAGCAGCAGCGTTTATGACCGTCTGAAGCCGAATCACTGCACTGTGGCAAGCCGGCAAAGGCGACATCGCAGTAATCGATTCGGCTCAGGATTAAACTTTGCACGAGATTTCGAGTCGCATCCTGTGTGAGGGACCGAGAAACAGACTTCGAGCGAGAGGTACCGAGTTCGAGTCCCGTAGGGCGGACATGCTTTGTAGGCTGCTATTAGCGCCGTGTATTGCAGGCTGTCTGTTCTATTAGTAGTTAAGATTGTTTCAATTGCATAACATGTAAATGTACAGCGCAGTGCGTTTGTCAGGCGCTTCAATAAAAGAAAAGATTATTATTATTATTATTATTATTATTATTATTATTATTATTATTATTCTTATTATTATTATTATTATTATTATTATTATTATTATTATTATTATTATTATTATTATTATTATTATTATTATTATTATTATTATTATTATTATATACGCCAAAGCGAAGACAAATTATTTATTATTATTATTATTATTATTCTTATTATTATTATTCTTATTATTATTATTATTATTATTATTATTATTATTATTATTATTATTATTATTATTATTATTATTATTAGGCCTATTATTATTATTATTATTATTATTATTATTATTATTATTATTATTATTATTATTATTATTATTATTATTATTATTATTATTATTATTATTATTATTATTATTATTATTATTATTATTATTATTATTATTATTATTATTATTATTATTATTATTATTATTAGCGGCCTTTGTTGTCATAAGCTGTCATTAACTCTGGATCATCAATCCGCAACTTGCTTCCATGCTATTGTTGAAAATATCTTCCTTATTAGACATCGTGTGTGACCGTATTCTATTGTCAGATGACGTCGCGTAAGGCTGGAGCGCATAAAATTAGATGTTTATTATAATAGGATGGATGGGTTTATGTCACCCTTTATTTTTTATGAAGAACTCTATGTAAGGACTGTTTGTAAATTGAAATTCACACAGACAAACACACACACACAAACTCATACACACCCACATCCACACTCCCCGTACGCTTGTAGTGCGAGTCCCAAGTTTGAGAGAGGAGGTGGGTGACGCTAATCATTTCTCAGTGTTGGGCATGAGTTAACTCAGATGAGTTGAAGCTCACGAATTAACTCACTTGCTGTGATTTATGAGTTTGAGTTAACTCACCTTAAAGAGTGTGAGTTATGAGTTTGATTTAATTCATAGTTTCTGCGCGTTTGAGCTGTAACTGTCAATTATTTTAAAATCAACTCACTATTCGGCACTCGGCACATAATTATTATGTTGAAACAAGCCGTTTTTTACAGATTGTCACACACCAACTTTGAGAAACATGTCATGTTTGAGATGTGAAACATTTGAACTGTGGTGTTTACTTTGACTCAGTGAGTCAGTAATAATAACCTGATTTATCCATTGTATTGTATTGTATTGTATTACTCAGAAGTAATAATAACCTGATTTATCCATTGTATTGTATTGTATTGTATTGTATTAAAACCTTTATAAAGCGCCTCTCATAGGGTGAACCATTCAGAGGCGCTCCCAGTGTGCAAGGCCAAAGAGAAGAAAAAGGTTTTGAGAAAAGCAAAGGTGGAAGAGAGGTTACTAGCTAGAATTCGAGAGCGAATAGATGGAGACGGCGCATTCAAAAGAGAGGGACCAATTGAGGTAAAGGACCGGGACTGAGTCACAGCTGTTCTAGTATGAGGAACTAGAAGCTCGAGTCTGTTTGATGAGCGTAGTGGTCGATGGGAGGAGGCTGAAAGAGGCCGGCGTAATATATCAGCTAAATATTTTGGGGCAAGACCCCTTTGTGCCATTATCCCATTAATAATAATAACAGTTATATTAGTAATAATAAACTGATGATACCATTTCCTGGTAACTGTGTATTTGTACAACGTTCGATTAGAATGCGCTAGTTTGAGACGTGAGTGAGTTGATGATTTAACTCATTTAACAACTGAGTTTGAGTTAACTCATTTCACTTACGATGAGTTGAGTTTGAGTTTTAATTGATTTTGAGGTGCATGAGTTGAGTTTTGATTTAATTAATTTCTTGTCTGAGTTTACCCAACACTGTCATTTCTGTAATGGCACAGTGTCGTTGAACCGAAACTAACAACTAGCAATAGTAACAAAAAGGAGCGTTACTATGAACACCTCTTTTAAGACTGTCAATAGCCTTATAAGTACTTTTAAACGTAATTCTTGCTGAGTATTTTGTATGTCTAGTTTACATGACATAATATCACGGAGCTGTAATATGAAAAGGAGCGTTCCTTTGATCACCTCTTTTAAGGTTGTCATTAGACTTATAAGGGATTCCAAGCGTAATTTTTATTATGTGTGTTAGATACATGAACAGTTTAAAAGAATACTTTAAACAATTATAATACATGTATACTTCTTTGGATAATGAACATTTTTATTATAGTGTTTTTGTAAGATACATGAACAGTTTAAAAGAATACCTTAATCAATTATAATACATATATGCTTTGTTAGTTAAAGAAATTTGTCAGTACATAATTATCATTGACAGTATGAGATGAGCTACTTTATGTTGCAAAAATATTGAATATTAGTGAAATTGTAAAGCTCCGTCTGACACCTTTAATAGTGTCGTTCGGATGCTATAAGTTTCTGGTTATGATTGTATTGTATGAGCTGTAATATGCCAAAAACTAATCTTTGTCGGCGGCAACGGCCTCTGTTGTCATAAGCTGCCGTTAAACTGTGGACACACACATTGTATATTTTCTGCATTGTCGTCAACGGCCTTTGATGTCATAAGACGACGTTAAACTGTGGTTATAGTAATAATTTGCTGAGTTCGATACTTGGCTAACATGGCAATATTATTTCTGTCGACGTCAACAGACTTTGTTACCACAAGTTGTCTTTAAACTCTGGATCCACCGATCCACCCATTAATTTTATGAGTGATTCGTACAACAATAACGTAAATAAGCGTTCCTTTAAATTCCTCTTTTCAGGGTAAATAATAACAATTTTCGTTTATTCAATAAACAGGTTGACAGATCGCTGCCTGGTACACTCTTCAGTTATACTGTAAGAAGATAAAAATCATGAATTAATACTACAAAGGGTAGAGAACTAGTAATGTGTTTGTATAAACCCTCAGGATGAAACTTATTTTGTCCTTAGTTGGAAAATCAATATAAAAATAGCAATATTTAGACACCTTTTAAACATAGTCGTTTGACTCTTAAATAACCGTGAGTTAGATAAGAGCTGTAATATGCCAAAACTAATCTTTGTCGGCGGCAACGGCCTATGTTGTCATAAGCTGCCGTTAAACTGTGGACACAACGATTCGATTTAACTGTTGCTGTAGCGGAAACTTAAACTAAGGATTGATTGAAAACAACGTAGGTCAACGTAGCAATTATGTCTTGCGGTCGCGGTCTGAGTTTGTACTGACGTCTAGCGTTAGGAGGGAATATTCGACGTACGTAGTACTAGACACACCAGTTGACCGCCGACAACAAACGATCATCCGACATCTCCACTTTCTCCTCGACCCCCGACTAAGCCCTGGGTAGGAAGTCTATTCTCTACATTCGAGCCATGAGCCTCTCGAACCTGCATGGCCGGATTGTCAGGGATGTGTAGCCCCACCACGCCGGGGTTATCATTGGCCTTATAAGTATTTCATTCCTCTATCATAAATTGTGTTTAGTATTAGGTTACACGAATGGGGTGAACTGTTCGAACTAATTTCTTCCGAGGTGAACGGGTTTCTTGTCATAGGATCTCGTTGCACTTTGGATGAATAAATTAAAAAATATTATAATAATAATAATTTAATTTTTTTAAATTCAAACTGATAGGTTCACAGTAGTAAGATTACGTGATATAGTAGTGACAGATGGTAACAAGTTTAACAGGAGTCGAATTTAACTGTATGGCAACCTGCAAGGCGCCCATCTGTCCTACTGCTCATTTTGCCCCCTCAGGCTGATTAAATCTTATGGGGGCTATCGGGTATCAAATCGTTCAACCATCTCCCCGCCCCAATAAACCAAGCAAGCGTCAGTCATGTAGGCCTTGTTATGTTATAAGGTCAACCGCAACTGTCCTAGAAGCCACAAGATGTCGTTAAACAATGCAAACATACGAAATGCTATGTAATGTAATGTAATGTAATGTAATTAGTAATTTATAGCGCCGCTCACAGCCGAGGCCATTCAGTAGCGCTCCCAGTGCGAGAACCCCGAGAGAAGAAATGTGTTTTAAGGAGAGAGAGAGATGAAGACAATGATCCAGAAAGGAAAGTCTCACGCAAAGTGAAGTGAAGGGCATTCCATAAAGAGGGCCCAAGGATGGCAAAGGTTCGAGTTTGAGCAATCGTAGTCCTAGCTCGTGGGACAAAGAAGTCAGATCGGTCCAGAGATCGTAAAGGCCGATGAGAAGATGCAGAAAGAGGAGGACGAATGACATCCCTGAGGTATTTTGGAGCAAGTCCCAGTTTGGATTTGAGGACCAAAGCAAGGACTTTAAACTGAATGCGGTCAGAGAGAGGAAGCCAATGCAGTTGGTTAACCATGAATGATGATTATATGGGAGTATTTAGGAAGGTGAGCAATCAATCAAAAATAGCTATGCCATTGCTATCGTCGTCAACGGCCTTTGTTTCCATAATATGTCGTTAAACTCTACATCCAACACAATCAATCGTAAATATTATTGTTCTCGTGTTAAAACGGATCTTGTTATGTTTATGTTCGTATTTACGTTGTCTATCCAGAGAAGTCTTGATCTGCCTTTGTTTCTCTTTCCTATGAATCTTTCATGCATTAGAATGAATAATGCACCACATTGTGTGGTATTCGATCATCTGGCATTCTCTCTACAGGACAGAACCTTCATAATTTACTACACTGGACAACTTTGCCTAACAGAGTGTGTGTTTAACCAAAGCCTATCATGATTCATCATTTCAAGTTTTTATGTTGGCTGGACCCAAATGACCCATTGATAACAAATTCGAAACGCGTCTTTAATTAACGAACGAGTCCAAATGTATTTAGTTTTATAATGAATTTGGTGAATCAATTAGTAAACGAAAGCACATATCAATTAATTAACGAAAAATGAGCGTACGAATGAATGAATGAACATTGGAACGAAAGAATGAACGTTGTAGTAGATAAGCCATAAATAAAGATGTCATGATGTCTGAGCCACACTTATGGTAAGAATAGCAGTCCCTTAGACACCTCTTTTAACGCTTCATTTGCCATATAAGTAAGAGCAGAAAACCAAATCTTTACTATATTTACGGCACTCCATTGCATTTGTTCTTGGTAATCCATTGATCTATGAGGTGATATTATGAATTATGCCATAGGAACGGTGTCAACCGTTCAGAATGATTTCTGTCGACGTCCTTTGTAACCATAAGGTGCCGTTAATCTCTGGATCGGAACTCCCAATTAGCGTAAAATGAAGCCTTAGCTAAACCTGCCGGATTACAGAATGTCTTCTACTGGTGTTATCTCTATACTAACACCATGAATAAAGAAGCCTCTGAAATATACGGGTGCAAACCAATGACGATCTGGATTTAATGATCTGCAATCAAGAGAATGAATTGGCATGATATTATTTGTTATAGACGTCAACCATAAGACTCTTCTAATAATAACATGCATTAGGGCAATGAATACTTAGTCCTTCCCGTGCAGTAGGTCTGCACAACGGGCAACGCGTCTCCTCCACTCGTCTCTGTTCACCGCCAGCTCATCGGACTCGTTTATAATAATTATCAGTTTCGCTCAACCGCCAGCTGTCCTGTTCTGTGAACTGAATGATATTAATTCCTATCGACGGTCTTCCTTGCCATAAGACGTTTTTAGAACAACTAATTATAAATGATAAGATTTTATATGCTGGAATTCAATTCAGTAGAACGAAAATTGTATCTAAGAGTTATCTGCATCGTTCGTATGGCATAAATTCCCATAATACAGTACTACATGTAGTGATAAAACAATACGAAATGGATGGATGGATCGAAAGTTTAAAGACCTCTTATGGCAACAAGGGTCGTTGACGTAGGTAGAAATTATTCTGACGTAGGGCAGGATAGTATAGTAGTAGTAATAATTTCAGTTAAACAAGACTATGATAACAAAGATCATTAGAGTCGCCCTTCTCCTTCATCAGGGTTTGGGACTGGCACTGCTGACATTAGAAACGGACGTGTAGTGGCAGCATATATATGCGCTTCTGAGTAGCTTCTTGAAGGGCGCTATATAAATACTCTGAATGAATTAAATTAATATAATCTGGATTTTATTATTATTCCACAATTTTATGTCGTCTTTTGACATCAAAGGCCGTTGACGACAATTAGGCCTATACAGAAAATGTACAATTCAGTAAGTACAAGAACCTTATAGCTGAGTTGAACAGAGGGTTCCAGTCCAAAGCCTAGATGAAGGAGGAGGGCGACGCTAATGGTCTTTGTCACATTAAACAGTAAACAAGCAAAGTAACGGCCTTTAATGCCGTAAGATGTCGGTAAACTCTTAGTGAGGGGCCAGGACACTCAGTCGTTTCAAGTTGATGTAAAAGTTTCGTTTTCACTACCAATTTGAAGGTAATGGTCTGTAGATCAATTTTGTCCGAGAGGAAAGCAGTCAGATAAAATGGGAAAATGTGGGGCTCGAAATCCCACCGACCATCATCATCATCATCATCATCATCATCTTCACCATCATCATCACCACCACCACCACCACCACCACCACCATCACCATCATCATCATCATCATTATCATCATCATCATCATCATCATCATCATCATCATCATCATCATCATCATCATCATCATCATCATCATCATCATCATCATCATCATCATCATCATCATAGTCATCATAGTCATCATCATCATCATCATCATCATCATCATCAGATCATCATTATCGTCATCATCATCATCATCGTCATCATCATCATCATCATCATCATCATCATCATCATCATAGTCAACATAGTCATCATCATCATCATCATCATCATCATCATCAGAAGATCATCCACCACCACCACCATCATCACCATCACCATCATCATCATCATTATCATCATCATCATCATCATCATCATCATCATAGAGGAAAGGATCTGTGAGAGGAGATCTGGTGAGAAAAAGAACAGTTCTTGATCATCATCATCATCATCATAGTCATCATAGTCAGATCATAGTCATCATAGGTGATCATCATCATCATCATCATCATCATCATCAGATCATCATCATCATCATGAGATCATCATCATCATCATCATCATCATCATCAGAGGAGAGATCACCATCACCATCATCATTATCATCATCATCATCATCATCATCATCATCATCATCATAGTCATCATGGTCAGATCATCAGGATTACATCATCATCATCATCGGGTGAGACCAGATCTGGTCAGTGGTCAGAGATCATCATCATCATCATAGATCCATCATCAGAGATCGGTCAGAAGACATATTTGGATCAGAAGATCAGGATCATCATCATGATCAGGTAGGAATATCTGGTCAGAGGAGATCATCATCAGAGGATAGGAGATCTGGTGATCAGATAGGAGAGTCATCTGGTGAAAGGAGAGGAGATCTGATGAGAAGATAGAAGATCATGGGAGAGAGGAGATAGTCATCATCATAATGAGAGGGGAGATCATGAGAGGATAAAAGATTTGGTGAGAAGATAGGGTGAGGTCTGGTGAGAGGATAAGAAATCTGGTGAGAGGATAGAAGATTTGGCGAGAAGATAGGGTGAGATCTGGTGAGAGGATAGGAAATTTGGTGAGAGGATAGGAGATCTGGTGAGTGGATAGTAGATGTAGTGAGAGCGGAGGAGGTCTGGCGAGAGGATAGGAGATCTGGTGAGAGGAGAGGATCTCCTATTATTCCATTCCAACTTACTTATTACACTTGTTTATGCTCATGTAATTTATGTTAATAAAGTTGATAGTCAATTTCATTGAATTTGCAATTGACTTTGCATTATAAATTATTTGGGGTCAAAATGACCCCTTGGTGCTTCTAGGAAGTTCGATTTCTCGGTACTTCTAGTGTTAACCACAAAAATACAGTCACTCTAGCATAATTATGATAAATTTATTGTGATAAGATGTTATTTGACACAAATAAGCCTAACACAATTCTTGCAGCAACAGTCAAATGTATGAAAATTTTAAGCGTAAAATGAATCTTCATGAACATTCGTAATGAACATGAGATTCCTAATAAATTAGAGCAATTCGAATTTTCAACAGCTTCGGTTGACAGTTTATAATACACGTAATTTATGACATGAGGTTCTTTATTCCACTTTTGAATTTTCAAGAAGTTTTCATTTAATACAATCAAACAATATTATAATAAAAATAAATGCAATCAATGAATAGGTGACTCAGTCGGGTTACCGGAAACACAACAATAGGTGAGAAAAATTAATCAGAAATCAGGCTACTATGTGTAAGCATTATTTTCAACGGTAAGTCTAAAATTTGACTTGATTATGATGTGAACAGTCTACAATTAGTGGGAATTTTAAAGTGTCGACTCTGCCACGGAGTGCCCCACGTTATGGGTAGGTTACAACACCTTTACAAGTCGTAATCCGAGGCCATATAAAAGTGGGACACATTCATTCGCACATTCAAATGGGAAAATCATGTAGAGATTATAAATAAATAGAGTAATTATAGGCCTATCTGAAAATACTATTTATAAGTGCTGTGAGTAAGTACATAATCTAGGTAACGACAATAAATAATGGTTAAATACAGCTGCATAACGGTTACTTGAGTAAAAATATAACTTTTTTTAGAATAATGTTTCTTGTTTATAGCATATTAATGGGTTTGTTCATAATGTTAAATGTATGGGTTTCTAATGTGATTTGTTTTCCGTATTGGATAAAACTGATGCTAAATAATATTTCTAATAATCTTGGTCTTTAGTTATTGCTTAAATTGGTTTGTGTATGTTGATGAATAGGATTCATTTTCGAACTAATTTCGTAATACATAAAACCGACATTGAATAATATTGATGCTATGATTGTCATGTTGAAATTGATAATTGAATCTGTCTGTAGGCCTACAATGATTGATGGATAATGAATACTGAACATCGCCTGTAAATGTAACAATGATAGTTTGATGGTAATTTAGATAGATGAATGTAATATTCTATAAAATATTGTTAATAAGATTGAGGAGAAATTTCACCGATGCAACATCCTTTCAGAAACGGAAACAAAGACAAGAAAAGAGAAAGAATACTGATGAAAAACATTATTCGGAAATGAACTTAAATGCATCAAAAACTTTAAAGACGTCAACGGCCTTTGTCGCTAAAAGATGTCGTTAAACATCTGTTAAATAAATAATTCGCACATTCAAAGGAACATTACACTTATACGGAAATGTTAGGGAAATAATGTGAAATAACTTGTAATCGATTTGTAAGTGATTTGTAATTGGTTAAATGTGAGATGAAAACTGAATGTTGTATATAATAAATTTTATGCAAATGTATTATATATGAGCGCCTCTGATTGTTGTGCACTGCGAGAGGCGCTATATAACTTGAGAGATACAATACAATACAATGTTACCGTTCTTAAATATTTGTGTAAACATGTTATTGTTCAAAGAAAAGGCATAATGGACACTAAAAAGAGTCTAATTGACCACTAAAATGAGCCTAAAATGACCACTGAAATTACCTTAAATGACCCTCGAAAATAGCTTTAATGGCCATTGAAAATGAACCGCAAACTGTCAAATTATAAACATGTAATTATGCGTATACATTACTTCTTAATAGCAAAAAATCTGTTACTTCTCTATAGCAAAAACATCTGCCACGAAAGATGTGATATCAAGAAATGCACTGATATAAAATAATGGATACTAAAACTGATGCCTACTATAATATTAATAGACAACGTCTGCTTAGACACCTTTAAAACAGGAATAACAGTTTATATAACCATCAGTTTCAGTCAACGGGTACAATTGTTAAGAATGCGCTACATAAGGTTAGGGTTTACTAAGAAGCCAAAGCTTCACAACACTGGAAATCTCAATCGCCAGTATGTATGTATGAGCACTTGTTATAGCGCCGCTTCAAGATTTCTACTCAGAGGCGCTCCCGACTACAGAGCGGACACTGAATCGGAGTTTCACGCCGAAGCGCATGAGCAATTGCGAGTGAAGGACTTGCCCAGGATCCCTACGCGGCAGCTTGAGGTGGATTCGAACCCGCAACCCTCCGGCTGCAAGGCACCGAACAAACCCCTCAATCGCGCCCCAGTTATTATACAGTTCAGCCACTGTCGAACTCGTGTGGTGAATGGTGCCAGTCCCTAGCCTGAATAAAGATTGAGGGCGACGCTATTTATCTTTGCAAGTAGCCAAAAACATTCCACGCCGTTCTGTGCACGGTTTCGGGAGGTCACCACAATACGTGGGAATATAACAAAATCTATTTATCTATTATACGTATACCCGCTTGGAACACAATTAAAACGGGTTTATCAGCGCTTATAATAATTATCAGTTTCGCTCAACCGCCAGCTGTCCTGTTGTGTGAACTGTATGATATTTATTCCTATCGACGGTCTTTCTTGCCATAAGACGTTTTATGAACAACTAATTATGGACGATAAGATTTTAACTGCTGGAATTCAATTGAGTGGAACGAAAATTGTATCTAAGAGTTGGCATCGTTCGTATGGCAAAAATCCCCATAATACAGTACTACATAGTACTACAAGTGATAAAACAATACGAGATGGATGGAGGGATAGATCGAGAGTTTAAAGACCTCTTTGGCAACAAGGTCCGTTGACGTAGGTAGAAATTATTTTGACGTAGTACAGGATAGTATAGTAGTAGTAATAATTTCAGTTAAACAACACTGTAATTACAAAGATCATTAGAGTCGCCCTTCTCCTTCATCAGGGTTTGGGACTGGCACTGCCGCCTAACACTAGCAACGGACGTGTAGTGGCAGCATATATATGCGCTTCTGAATAGCTTCTTGAAGGGGCGCTATATAAATGCTCCGAATTAATTAAATGAATATAATCTGGATTTTATTATTATTCCACAGTTTTACGTCGCCTTATGACAACAAAGACCGTTGACGACAATTATACAGAAAATATACAATTCAATAAGTACTAGAACCTTATAGCTGAGTTGAACAGAGGGCTCTGGCGAAGCAGAAATATATACACAAATTTCCTTCCTGTCGAGGTTTCAACCTCTGGCATCTCGTTTGACAGTCCAGAATGCTAACCATTACACCACCGCGACCCTGGTAAGATAAGTGATAAAAGTTAAGGTAAGTTGAATGGTGAGTTCTAGTTCGATCCTCCTCCACTGAGGCGGTTATTGTGACGGGACATTGACCAAATCCTTCACGCGCTATCATTGCTCAGCGCCTTCGATATTCTGTTGTATGGTCGCGTGTGAACTTCTGAGACTTAGAAGGAGGGCAATATGAAATACAAAACTGACAATTAATACTGACGATTAAATTTTACTTAAGCCGATACAGCATTCAGCGATTAGACCTTCTTAAATCCGTCTTTTTCACTTTCTACACGAATTGATTTTAATTTTATTTATACCAACGTTTAACGTCGTCCTAGGACATCAAAGGCCGTTGACGACAATACATGAAAGATACAATTCAATGATTAGAAGAAACTTATACCATCCGTATGACACAATTGATCAAACGCATTTGACGTTTATATAAAGTCAAAGGAAGTTGTTATGAAGGTGTCTAAGAAGAACTCAAAATAACGTCGCCCTTTATTAACTACCGCTGTCTGTGTAGGGACATTGAGCACAGTAAGTTCTTCACTCGCAGTTGCTCAACGCAATCGATGTTTGGTCGTACGTTCGTGTTTGCACTTCTACAATTTTGAAGGAGGGAAAATCAAATACAGTTCTATTGTATTGTGGTAAGGTGAGACAAAGGTGAGGTACATGTAGGTTGAGTTATGGTAGAGGTGATACAAAGTTAGGCTAATTTAAGGTTTGAGGGCCAGATAGCGCATTGGATAACACACTGGCATAGAGAGCGAGAGGTACCGAGTTCGAGTCTCGTAGGGCGGACATGCTTTGTAGGTTGCTATTAGCGCCGTGTATTGTAGGCTGTCTGTTCTGTTAGTAGTTAAGATTTATGTCTTCTGTCATTTAGATCTTGTGAATTGTTTCAATTGCATAACTGTAAATCTAACCGGTTGCGGTTTGTCAACCGGATTGTTTCAATAAAGAATAGGCTATTATTATTTATTATTTGAATTTTGGTATGAGTTCATAATATGCAACATTGATGTAAGATGGTGTGTCGAATGTTGGCGTTGTAAGTTAGGGGGAGGGTAAACAGAGTTTTGGTTAAGTATGGAACGTTAATATATGTCAAGAAGGCCCACCTTAACCTTTCGTCGTGGCTTTACGGCGCCATCGAACGATGTCTTGTGCAATGGAAGCCAGCGCTACAGAGGTCACTAGTATCAATTAGATAATTAAGTAGGTTGTCACCAACTCTTCTTCTTTCTTAGTTGTGACCTACCTCAAGAACTTTCCTTATCTCTACATATAAATTGCTCAACGTCTTCTAACTGTTTAAGAATTAAACAGACACAGTTCTTTGAATGTTTCTCCTTTCTTATAATACAGTTATTCATCAAACACAACTCGACTGTAACTTCTAACATACAGCTCTCTACTGCATTAAAACAACTACTACACTGTATTGTTCAAATTCACTGTCATCAGCAGTTTCTAAGTTTGGCGCGCTAACTGCACGTGTAACAAGAATCTACCGTCAGCCAATGTTTAGGCTACTTTAGGCGAAGCGCCCACGAGCCGACCGCGCAACTAAGGCCTAAGACTAAAACCGCTTAACAATCGATACACATTATATATATATCAACCTAAGGAACACCTGTGCTCATTATATATGCAAAACATTTGTTCACATAGGTGTTTAGAATTGAAACGGAATCTGGAATTTCAGGGCTACACGTTGTGTGGTCTTCCATCCTTGTAAGGTTTCTCAATCGCCTTCAAATTCAACCGCAAATAAATCTAAAGAATTTTGCGGTTGATTGCAGTCCCTGCGTTGACCCCGATAACAACAGGTCCCTCGTTTCTACCTTCGCCCGAAATGAGGTAGCACGATGTGGTGCCGGATTGGTAGCGGGGTGAAGTCGCTTCCGATCAGATCCTCTTTTGGCACAGAGTAATTCTGAAAGTCTCAGGCTGCAGGGAGCGCTTTATAAATGGTCAAATACAATAGAATATAGAAATTTCCGGAATGAATGAATGAATGAAAATGAAAGAATACAATTTAAATCTAAGAAAATTAGCAGCGCCACACAAAAGTTGCGTTAAAGAGAACTTCCATGCCATCGTCATCGCCATCATCATCATCATCATCATCATCATCATCGTCATCGTCGTCATCATCACCATCATCATCATCATCATCATCATCATCACCACCACCACCATCATCATCATCATCATCATCATCATCATCATCATCATCATCATCGTCATCAGCATCATCATCATCATCATCATCATCATCATCATCATCATCATCATCATCATCATCATCATCATCATCATCACCATCATCATCATTCTCATCATCATCATCATCGCGATCGATTGATCACCATCACCATCAATTATATCAGTGGCTCAACGCGATCGATTGATGCATGGTAATTAGATAGTGACGCTAAATAAATGCATAAGAATAACAATATAAAAATTTACAAATTGTATAAAAATCGAAAAAATTCAAAAACACTTCCTGTCGACGGCTCACGTGACTGCCACGCCCATTGTCGTCGCCCTCCTTCATTTTCCAGGTTTCAGCCTGGCACTACCTGGCACTAGCGTCACTGCGGGCAATGGCGAAGTGTGTAGTGAAGCTGAGTTTGAAATCTCCTTAGACACCTTTACAATGCAGTCTTTTAAATCCATAATAACCGTCAGTTATGCAACGATTCGAATAATACATACCCAAATCTCTGTAAGATATAAATGCAGCTAGAAATTGGAAACTAAAACTTAAGATGGTCTATGCAACTCTGTTGAAAGCAACGTAAATTCGAAGACGTCTTGATGGAGGTCAGCAATCCTCTACTCTTCATGTGTGAGAGAAAGCCATATATACCCATAAATCGTTAACGACTTCAGTTTGCTTAGCCTCGGCATATTATGAGTTCCGGTGGCCAGTCACCCTCCTCAGCCCCTGATATTCCCAGCGACATCGGTTTCACTCAATTGATTATCTCATGTTGTCTCTTGAATCGCAAGTGTAAGTGAAATTCGAGACGTGCTCTTTCTCCGGTGGAAAGTTGAACCCAGATATTTTCCATTACCAGTCGGCATAGACAACTTTGACACCTTATCTCACCATTTAAAAATATATCAGTGTGAAAAAGGTATTTTCTAGCAAAAAATAAAAATTACTTCTTTCGACTGACTCGATCTCTGTTAATACATGAACCTAGAATGGTCTCAATTATACGCATGCTAACCAGTGAAAGACCTGCAGAGAACGAGCTGCAATAGAAAACACTGAACTTAAACACAATAACCTTTCATTAAAGATGTCAACAGCCACAGCAGATATAAGATGTCTTGAATGCGATTCAAGCATGCTAACCAGTGAAAGACCTGCAGAGAACGAGCTGCAATAGAAAACACTGAACTGAAATACAATAACCTTATTAATGACGTCAACGGTCACAGCAACCATTAATGATTAAGATAGCTTTTAGCATTGTAATAGACGGCAACTTATATAGGGCAAATATGTAAGAAAGTATATCCTTTATTGAAAAAACCAACTGCTAACAGCATCGTGCCTCCTGCCTCTGTCCAGCCCTTTGCTGTGGACTGGCTTACTGTCTATAACTCGTGCAGTGATGCTATCTGGGAGCATTACTGTTTCTGCTCGTTCTCAACTTATATAGAGTAAGTAAGTAAGTCAGTATACCCTTTATTGAAAAAACCCCAACTGCTAACTGCATTTTGATGTACATAGTTCATCAAATAGAAAACAATTTTGTATAAAGCATCCGTGTGACAAATGTTTTAGAAGCACGGCGTTTTTGTCGCAGAAACAGCGAAAGCTGCTGAAAACTATTTTAATCTGTCGACCTTAAAGGGTTTTGTTGCCATTCAATGTCGTTGAACGACTGCATACAGTCTAATTGCGCCACTAACTCACCAGCCAATGCAGTTTCTTACACACCTTTTAAAGTTTTATGTTCGCTTAATATGTATGCCCTAAATCCTTAATAAGCAAGTAAAAGTCTAACTTTGGAATAGATCTATGTAAACGCCTTTAGCTCCGCCACTGACAGTACTCTGTCAGTGCCAGTCCAAAGCCTAGATGAAGGAGGAGGGCGACGCTGATGGTCTTTGTTACATTAAACAGTGAACAAGCAAAGTAACGGCCTTTAATGCCGTTAGATGTCGGTAAACTATTAGTGAAAAACAACAAAGCAGAAGGGGTAGATAACATCCCAGCCGAAATTTTAAAAAATCTAGGAGAAAAAGCAACAGGAGAATTAATAAGATTATGCCAGGACATATATAACACTGGGAAGTGGCCCGAAGACTTTCTAAAGACCATCATGATACCCATAAAGAAAAAGAACAATGCAACAACTTGTAAGGATTACAGAACAATTAGCTTACTACCACACGCAGCCAAGATTATGCTAAAGATAATAACAAAAAGAATACAGGCAAAGGTAGAAGCTGACAAAGGATTGGGAGAAGATCAATTCGGGTTCAGAAAGGGCCGGGGTACAAGAGACGCCATCGGATCACTGAGGGTCCTAGCAGAAAGAAGTCTAGAGTATGGACAAGAGGTTTACATCTGTTTTGTGGATTATGAAAAGGCGTTTGACAGGGTAGATTGGAGGAAGCTGATCATCATCACTGAGACGACCACCAGGATCATCATCATCATCATCATCATCATCATCAGGAGGCATCATCACCACCACCACCATCATGAATCTTCATCATCATCAAGATAAGAATCATCATCATCAGAATCATCATCAGGAAGGACCACCACCAAGGGGACCACCACCATCAATCATCATCATCATTCATTCATTCATTTCATTTAAGATATTTATATAGCGTCCCTTCAATATTTCTCCTCAGAGGCGCTGGACTACAGCGAATCGAAGTTTCACGCCGAAGCGCATGAGCAATTGCGAGTGAAGGACTTATAAAGGTCCTTACGCGGCAGCTTGAGGAGATTCGAACCCGCAACCGTCCGGCTGCAAGCTGCAGGCACCAAACATACATACCCCATCATCATCATCGTCGTCGTCGTCTTGAAAATAAACATCGTCGTCGTCATCATCGTCGTCGTAAGCCGTCGTCGTCGGAGTCGTCATCATCATCATCTTCCTACTGATGTGGTTGTCTAATTCTTAACAACATAATTATTAGATCGTCTCTGAATCTTTCATCTTCTAACAGATGCTATGTCAAATGACGTGAAATGAAGAATAGCACTGGGAAAAGATGCTTTGATGATGATGATGATTGTTGAGAGGATGATGATGATGATGATGATGATGATGATGATGATGATGATGGTGATGATGATGATGATGATGAGTGTGGATGATGATGGGATGATGATGATGATGATGATGATGATTATGAAATTGATGATGATGATGATGATGATGATGATGATGATGATGATGATGATGATGATGATGATGAACTCAAGCATCATCAATAGAGGTCGTCGCTCAATCCGTTTCGGTGTCACGTAGAATCTGCGTGGTGTCAAGCCAAGGAGACAGAATCGTGTTATTTCAGAGACAAATTTCAAAGTTGCAGTTGTAGTTTCATATAGCACAACTTCGAGATTTGACTCATCACAGTTAACTCTTGTCTTTAGTGCTGACGTTTAGCGGAAATAATATTTCCATAAATAGATAAATTAGATGCATGATTTCAAGGAACGTTGAAAATTAGAGAGAAAATTCGGTTTATATTTGCACATGGTATACCAGATTGGTTAAAGCGCTCGTCTTGTAATGTGGAGAGTACGGGTTCGATCATCAATTCTGGAGACGGTTAATTTAGACACCTTTTAAACGTTGATACCTGCTGTATATTCGTGGTGCATGATTGGCTATTAAACACCATTAAAATGTCGTGAAACGATAATACATAGTCATGGAAACCGCTATTCCTATAGTTGTGAAACGATGATAAATAGTCATGGGAACCGTTATTCCTATAGTTGTTTTTGCTTTCTGACAGTGCCAGTCCCAAAACTGGATAAAGGAGGAAGGAAGCGCTAATTATCTTTGTTATCACAGTGTCGTTAAACTGAAACTACTACAACTCCTATAGTTGCACCGCGTATTGGCCGATTGGAGCAGTGAGAACAAAACAGGAAGTTTTTCTTTCCAAAGGGGGCCCGATAGCGCATTGGATAACATCTGGCACAGAGACCGAGAGGTACCGAGTTCGAGCCCCGTTGGGTGGCATCGGATATGCTTTGTAGGCTGCTATTAGCGTCGTTGTATTGCAGGCTGTCTGTTCTGTTAGTAGTTTAGATTTAAATTGTATAAAATGTAAATGTACAGCGCAGTGCGTTTGTCAGGCGCTTCAATAAAGAAAAAGATATTATTATTATTATTATTACGTCAACGGCATTTGATGCTAAGATAACGAACAATTCTGTCCAATCCCATTGGTCGGAAACTCTGAATGCCCGCCTTGTAACGCGGAGTGTATACGCATTCGATCCTCCTCCCCTGTGACGGTTACTGTGTAGGAGCCTTGAGCAAGTCCTTGACTCCCAATTGCTCAAGGCAATCGACTGATCCTTGGTAATTAGATAGTGACGCTAAATAAATGCATAAAAAATAGTTTTAAAATTCGGCAAATTGTATAAAAATGGAGGAAATTCAAAACCACTTCCTATCGGCAGCTCACATGTCGTCGCCCTCCTTCATTTTCTAGGCTTCGGACTGGCACTATCTGGCATTATCGGCACTGATGGCAGTGGCGTATGTTGTATAGTAATATGCTAAGTTTTAAATCTACTTAGACACCTTTTAAACGCTGTCATTTGACTCCATAATAAATAGGCAACGATTCTGAATTTTAACTGCATGCAGTGTGACATGCATATGCACTGGAAACTAAAACTAAAGATGGTCGATTGAAAGCAGCGTCGGTTCGAAGCCTATTTAGAAGGCAGCAGTCCTGTAACCTGGCGTAAGAGGAAGCCATATCTATGAAACGTTACCGACTCCATTTTGCTTAGCCTCGGCATATGAGGCCCGCTGGCTATTATAGTCATCCTCTTCATCGCTTGACCTTCAGTGCGACAGATTGATGACTGTGGTCTTTGGAATCGCGGGTGTAGCTGAAATGCGGAAAGTGCTACTGCTCCGGTGGGAATTTGAACCCCGATATTTTGCATTTTGACCATATAAAACTTGTCCGTTAGAAAAAGGTGTTTTATAAAAAAAATTATTTCTCTATCACTGACTCGATTTCTGTTAATACATAAACCTATCATGCTCTCAATTATGCGCATGCTAATCAATTATTACAGAACGATCTGCAATAGAAAACACTGAACTGAAGCACAGTGACCTTTACATTAAAGATGTCAACGGCCACAGCAGCCAGAAAGGTGTCTTACTATATGTAATCGGCAACTTATATTAAAGATGGACGTGTTATGCCACAGAAACGGTGAAAGCTGCTAAAAACAATTTTTACCTATCCACGTTAAAGGTATTTGTTGCCATTAAATGTGATTGAACGATTGGATCAAATCTAATTGCGCCACAAACCCACCAATAAACGTAGTTTCTTACACACCTTTTACAGTTTTATCTTCTCCTTATAAGTTTGCTCTAAAAACCTTGAAATCAATTACAGTCAGACTCGACAAAAATCATTGAATGTAACGGCCTTTGATGCCACAAGATGTCGTTAAACTATTGGATCAAATCCACCATTCCGCTAGGTAACTGTAAATCCACCATTACATGTAGTCGAGTGAAGAGGGGAGACGCTAATGACTGTTGATATATGACACATCATCGTAAAACATAAACTACCATATTATGCCGGTTTGAGAGGCAGAAATGCGTTAAATGTGCAACAGCGACTTCATTTTCTTAGCCTCGATATACAATAGCGGATGGCCAGTCCTCTTCTTCAGCACCTCATCGACTCACTAACAGTGAAAATATACACGTTCTTCTATTGCGAAAATGTGTCCTCGAGTCCTCGACCCTCCTCACTGAATTGATCAGGTAAGATCAACCGTTATAATTATTTTCAGTTTCGTTCAAGATATGAATTCAACGAAAAACCTCTTGCGTGTTAAAGTGACATCATCCCGTACCAGTAGTCCTTTATAATGGAGGAGGGCAGGCTTATATCTTTTGAGCCAGCGTCGTTACACAAAACTACCCAAATGCACCGTCAACAATATTACTCAGTTACGATATAATATTGAAAAATAAAGTAAGGTCAACTTCAACGGTTATAGCAGCCACATAAATGTCCTTAAATATGGCATACTTAAAGTTATTCGAATAAACAACGTCGTATTAGAATCCTTCAAAAGATAAACATCGTGTTAAAGTGACATCATCCTGTCAATCCGTGATAATGTAATGTAATTGGCAACTTCTATTGCGCCGATGTCTATTGCACAAGGCATCAACCGATAAAGGACGAGGGCAATGCGTATCATCTTCGTTTTGAGCCAGCGTCGTTAAACAAAATCCACACAATGTAGCACACAATGTACCGTTTAACAATATATAACTCAGCTATGATATAATACTGTAGAATAAAGCAAGGTCAACTTCAACGGTCATGGCACCCACAAAAAGTCCTTAAATGTGGGATATAAAAGTGAATCGAATAACCAACGTCTTATTGTAAAGCTCCGTTTGACATCTTTAGTGGTGTCGTTCGGATGCTATAAGTTTCTGGTTTTGATTGTATTATATATTTTCTGCATTGTCGTCAACGGCCTTTGATATCATAAGACGACGTTAAAATGTGGATAAATATATAACGTCTTATTAGACACCTTTAAAAGAGAAACGTATGTATGTATGTATGTATGTATTTACGACGATTTATATAGCGTTGTCGATAGCAAACTACTTCTAGAACGCTCAACCAGTAGCGGCAGCCATCAACAGGCGCCCAGCCCTCATGTAGGACTATGAGCAGCCCGGGATGGGAGCCCTCAGTTTAACGGCAGCTTATGACATTTTTTGGCCGTTGCCGCCGACAAAGATTAGTTTTGGCATATTAGCCCGGAGGCGCCAGCCGTCAGGTTGTGTGTCTGAAACAAACGATTTAAAGGTGTCCAAATACTATGGAAAGGAGGAGGGCGACGCTGATCAACTTTGTTATGACAGTGTCGTTAAACAGCAACAAAACAACATTAATTATTATTATAAAGTACTAGATGTTTGCCCGTCCTAAGATGGTAAGTTTAGCGAGCTCGGGTGGGCCACTTAAAATCAGCCGGCGTGCCGCATAGCAGGCGCTTAATTAAAGAAAAGATTATTATTATTATTATCAGCGGGCCGCAATGTTAGGCTGCGCGGCAATAGGCTATCGCACACCCCGTCTGTCATTACACGCATGTTTGAATCTAGGGCTAGGTCACGTTTTAAACACAATTTTATAGCAGCGCCACCTACCGATATGAAATGAGTCTGGTGTGAAAATGGGGAAATTACACACAAATTTTAATCTACACCACAGTTTAAAACAATTTCATAGGAGCTTCACCTACCGAACTTTCAGAGCGCAACGGATAAGTCGTCTTCACCACCTAATGACAACAGACTAATATAATAATAATAATAATCTTTTTTATTAAGCGCCTGACATACGCACTATGCTGTACATTTACATGTTATGCAATTTAAATCTGAACTACTAGCAGAACAGACAGCCTGCAATACAACGGCGCCAATAGCAGCCTACAAAGCATATCCGCCCTACGGGGGCTCGAACTCGGTACCTCTCGCTCTCTACGCCAGATGTTATCCAATGCGCTATCTTAGAGATTTGACTCATCAGAGTTACCTCTTGTCTTTAGTGCTGACGTTTAGCGGAAATAATATTTCCATAAATAGATAAATTAGAAGCATGATGTCAAAGAACGTTGAAAATTCGATAAAAAGTTCAGTTTATATTTGCGCATGGTATACCAGATTGGTTAAAGCGCTCACCTTCTAATGCGGAGAGTACGGGTTCGTCATCCAAGCTAACGGTTAATTTAGACACCTTTAAAACGTTGATAACTGCTATAATAGGCTATTCATGGTGCATGATGGCTTATTAAACACCATTAAAATGTTGTGAAAAGATGCTATATAGTCTTGGGAACCGCTAGTCCAATAGTTACGCCGCGTGCATTTTTTGGTCGTTTGGAACAGTGAGAACAAAACAGAAGGTTTTCCTTTTACGTTAACGGAATTTAATGCAATGAAGGCCCAATATACTTAACAATTCGGTCCAATCCAGTTGATCAGAATGCGCTCGCTTTGTGACGCGGACTATGTATATATGAGCACTTGTTATAGCGCCCCTTCAAGATTTCTACTCAGAGGCGCTCCCGAATACAGCGCGGACACTGAATCGGAGTTTCACGTCGAAGCGCATGAGCAATTGCGAGTGAAGGACTTGCCCAGGGTCCGTACGCGGCGGCTTGAGGTGATTCGAACCTGCAACCCTCCGGCTGCAAGGCACCGAACATACCCCTACACCACCGCGCCCCACATTCGATCCTCCACCCCTGTGACCGTTATTGTGTAGGAATCTTGAGCAAGTCCTTCACTCCCAATGGGTAAAAGCAATCGACCGATGGTTGGTATTAGATAATGGAGTTAAATAAATGCATCTAAAATAGTTTTTTAATTCGACAAATTGTATAAAAATGGGGAAAATTCAAAACCACTTCCTGTCGGCTGCTCACATGTCGTCGCCCTCCTCCATTTTTTAGGCTTCGGACTGGCACTATCTAGCATTATCGGCACTGATGGCAGTGGCGTAGTTTGTAGTAAAAAGCTAAGGTTTAAATCTACATAGACACCTTTTAAACGCTGTCATTTGATTCTATAATAATCGTCGGATTCGCAACGATTCTGAATTTCAATGGCTGCGTGACATCTATTATGCACTGGAAACTAAAACTAAAGATGGTCGATTGAAAGCAGCGTCGTTCAAAGCCTACTTAGAAGGCAGCAGTCCTGTAACCTGGCAGAAGAGGAAGCCATATAGATGAAACGTTACCAACTCGATTTTGCTTAGCCTCGGCATATGAGGCCCGCTGGCTATAGTCATCCTTCTCAGCGCTTGATCTTCACAGCGACAGATTGATGACTGTGGTCTTTGGAATCGCAAGTGTAGCTGAAATCCGGAAAGTGCTTTTGCTCCGGTGGGAATTTGAACCCCGATATTTTGCATTTTGACCATATAAAACTTGTCCGTTAGAAAAAGGTGTTTTATAAAAAAATTATTTCTTTATCACTGACTCGATTTCTGTTAATACATAAACCTATCATGCTCTCAATTATGCGCATGCTAATCAATTATTACAGAACGATCTGCAATAGAAAATACTGAACTGAAGCACAGTGACCTTTACATTAAAGATGTCAACGGCCACAGCAGCCAGAAAGGTGTCTTACTATATGTAATCGGCAACTTATATTAAAGATGGACGTGTTATGCCGCAGAAACGGTGAAAGCTGCTAAAAACTATTTTTACCTATCCACGTCAAAGGTATTTGTTGCCATTAAATGTGATTGAACGACTGGATCAAATCTAATTGCGACACTAACCCACCAATCATTGTGGTTTCTTACACACCTTTCACAGTTTTATCTTCTCCTTATAAGTAAGCTCTAAAAACCTGGAAATCAATTACGTCTGTAAGATTTGACCTAGATCATTGATCGGGTGGAGATCATTCACCACCGCTGCCAGTTTGAATGTGTAGATTTTTCGTCCCTTACACGTCAAGGTAGGATCGATGTTAGCGGCTCTGAAAACGACCAGATGTCGCTAAACGTCGGTAACACCTTGACGTGTAAGGGGGCCCGATAGCGCTTTGGATAACATCTGGCGTAGAGAGCGTGAGGTACCGAGTTCGAGCCCCGTAGGGCGGATTTGCTTTGTAGGCTGCTATTAGCGCCGGTGTATTGCAGGCCTGTCTGTTCTGTTAGTAGTTAAGATTTAAATTGCATAACATGTAAATGTACAGCGCAGTGCGTTTGTCAGGCGCTTGATTAAAGAAAAGATATTATTATTATTAGTACAAATGTAACAATATGTATATTTCCATCTTTAAATCGCTGCATCCTCCACTGTCCATACTCAAGTTGTGCCAGTCTTAAACCTAGAAAAGATAGGAGGAGGACATCAACGACCTTATGCAAAAATCTCCTTAAACTGAAAGGTTAAGGTTGCGTGTTCTTCGACACCTTTAAAAGGGTATCAACAACCGTTATAATTATTTTCAGTTTTGTTCAAGATATGAATTCAACCAAAAACCTGGAGCGTGTTAAAGTGACATCATCCCGTAGGCCTACCAGTCCTTCGTAAAAGAGTCAGGCTTATCACTTTTGAGACAGCGTCGTTACACAAAAACTACCCAAATGCACCGTTAACAATATTACTCAGTTACGATATAATATTGTAAAATAAAGTAAGGTCAACTTCAACGCTCATAGCAGCCACATAAATGTCCTTAAATATGGCATACTTAAAGTTATTCGAATAAACAACGGCTATTAGAATCCTTCAAAAGATAAACATCAGTATCTATAAAATTACTATCAGTTTCGTTGAATCGATCGAATACAACGAAACCAATGACAATAAGGAAAGGCAAACGTCATAATATAAGCCAAAACGTGCTAAACACTGGAAATTTCAATCGCCATTGCATAGTTCCGCCACAACCGTACTTGGTTAGTGCCAGTCCAAAGCCTGGATAAAGGTGGAGGGCGACGCTGTTTATCCTTGCAAGTAGCAAAACCATTGCAGGCTGTTTTTTGTACAGACGTGCATGTAAGGTCACCACAATACGTCGGCCTATTAGATAAAATCCATGTATTGCATGTACTTGCATGGACACAATATGGAAACGTGTTCATCAGCAGATATTAAGATATTAAGGATCCTGAGTGGCCGAGTGGGTTGGTGCCCGCTCGCCGCGCCGGTGCCCCGGGTTCGCTTCCCGGTCGGGTCGGTTTATCAGAGATTAATTTCTCGGATCTTTACTGCGGGTGGCTCGGTCGCATTATAAACGTGGAGTACAATACAACACACAACACAACACAATATACTGGGGCGCGGTGGTTTGGGGTATGTTCGGTACCTTGCAGCTGGAGGGTTGCGGGTTCGAATCCACCTCAAAGTCGTCGCGTAAGGACCCTGGGCAAGTCCTTCACTCGCAATTGCTCATGCGCTTCGGCGTGAAACTCCGACTACAGCAGTAGTCGGGAGCGCCTCTGAATGGGAAATCTGGTTGCGGCGCTATAACAAGTGTTCAAATACAATACAATACAATACAATACAATATAAGAACCATCAGTTTCGCTCAACCATCGATTGTCGTACGATGTAAATTACATAAAATTTATTCCTAATGACGGCCCTTGATATCATATACGAGGAACATGAGACTTATAAGAGGTGTGTAATTGCTCTGAACAGATCTCATCGTTGCTATGTCATAACGCAGGTCTTATCCAATTGAATTGTTGTTATTATTTGTCACCCTACTTGAGTAATTAGTAATTAACTCTGACACGGCATCGATAAACAGAAACTACTACTTAAACCGGTTTGAGAGGCAGAAATGCGTGAAATGTGCCACAACGACTTCATTTTCTTAGCACAACCTCATCGACTCACTTACAGTGAAAATGTGCACGTTTTCTATAAGGAAATTATGGCCCTACCCTCCCCACTGAATTGATCGGATGAAGATCATTCACCGCCGCTGCCCATTTGAATGTGTAGTTTTTCCATACTTATGCATCAAGGTAGGGTCGATGTCAGCGGCCCTGAAATCGACCAGATGTCGCTAAACGTTGGTTGCTACACATGTTACAATATGTATATTTCCAGTTTTAAATCGCTGAACCCGCCTCTGTCCATACTCTGGCTGTGCCAGTCTTAAACTTGTAAAAGAAAGGGGACGACATCAACAGCCCAGGCATTCATGAGATATAGCTAAAAACTGAATACATCTCCTAAAACTGAAGGGTTAAGCCGTTAAGGCAACCTGTTCTTCGACACCTTTAAAAGGCTTTCATCCACCGTTATAATTATTTTCAGTTTTGTTCAATACACGAATAAAACTGGGAGCTTCTTGCGTGTTAAAGTCACAGCATCCTGTCAGTCCGTGATAAAGGACGGGGGCAAGGTTTATCATCTTCGTTTTGAGCCAGCGTTGTTAAACAAAAGCTACACAATGTACCGTTTAACAATATATAACTCAGTTACGATATAATACTGAATAAAGTAAGGTCAACTTCAACGGTCATGGCACCCACAAAAAGTCCTTAAATGTGGGATATTACAAGTGAATCGAATAAACAACGTCTTATAAGACACCTTCAAAATAGAAACGTCAGTATCTATAATTACAATCAGTTTCGTTCAATCGATAGAATACGACCGGAGTAGTGACAATAAGAAATGGTAAAGGACATAATTATAAGCCAAAACATGCAAAAAACTGGAAATTTTAATCGCCTTGTATAGATCCGCCACTACCGCACTTGGGTAGTGCCAGTCCCAAGCCTGGATAAAGGTGGAGGGCGACGCTGTTTATCACTACAAGTAACCAAACCATTGCAGGCTGTTTTGTGTTCTGCCGTGAATGAGAGGTCACAACAATACGTCGGTCCATGAAACGAAATCCATGTATTACGTATTCTTACATGGACACGTTTAAAGTGCGGATAAACACTTTAATAAACACTTGGGGCCAAATACCGTATTGGATAACACACTGGCATAGACAGCAAGAGCTACCGAGATCGATCCTGTAGGCGGACATGCTATGTAGGCTGCTATTATCGCCGTGTATTGCAGTCTGTCTGTTCTGTTAATAGTTCAGATTTATATCTTCTGTCATTTTTTTGTTCTCGTGAATTCTTTCAATTGCATAACTGTACACTGTAACCGGTTGCGGTTAGTCAACCGGATTGTTTCAATAAAGAATATTACCATTATTTTTTTTTTCGCCCAAGGTAGAAAAGATCCCACAGGCTTTAAGAAACTAAACTACTGTGTCAAAGGTTCTCGTTATTATTATGGTTGTTGTTGTTATTATTATTATTATTATTATTATTATTATTATTATTATTATTATTATTATTATTATTATTATTATTATTATTATTTTTTTTTTTTTTATTACCCGAGGTATCAAGGATCCCTCAGGTGGCCTATTATTATTATTATTATTATTATTATTATTATTATTATTATTATTATTATTATTATTATTATTATTATTATTATTATTATTATTATTATTATTATTATTATTATTATACTAAATGTGCGTGTGTAAAGCGCAACAGTTTTTCACCTGCCCCCTCCCGTTGTAATTTATAGACGCCCACCTGAGAGGTGATGACCTCAAGAGTCACGTGACCATCCGGCGTTCCCTCCCCTCTCCCTCCTTCCACTTTTCCTCTCTTCCCCCTCCCTCCCCGTACTTTTCTTCCGTCCGTCCCGGCCGTCCGTACCTCCTCCCTTCCTTCAACGTCCGTCACTCCCTCCACCACGTCTCTCGCGGCGATCGTGCGTGTCTTCTCCCTCCATTCAGCCGCATGAACGGAAATCCGTCACTACCCTACATGTGGTAGTGCCAGTCCGAAGCCGTGAGAAAGAAGGAGGGCGATGCTTGTCATTTTTTACGACACAGTGTCTTTAGACAACAACTAGCCAACTAACAGCATGAACCGTGAGAATTGTTCAGAATAATATCTTTCGACGTCAATGACCTTAAACTCCGGATCCACCCATTTGATTGTGATAAATTTACAAAACAGTTAAGAAAAGGGACGTTCTTTTGAACACCCATTTTAACGTTATCATTGGCAATATAAGTATTTAAAGCGCAATTTTTACATAGCATTATGCTAGCTGTAATATGCCAAAAATAATCTTTGTCGGCGGCAACGGCCTATGTTGTCATAAGCTGCCGTTAAACTGTGGATCCATTTACATAGCTAGATTACAAAAATAAATAATAATCTTCGTTTAATTTCAAACTGACCCTAAAGCAGTATTATTACAAATTAGGATGAACGGATGATCACAAGATATTATACAGGAGTCGAATTTAACTGTTTACGGCAGCCATGCAAGGCGCCCATCACGTCCTACATCTCATATAACCAACGCGTTATCTCGCAAATGATAGGTTGAGTGAACCTTTGGGAGGGCGCGGGAAGCGATCCCGCTACCTACTGCTCTTCACGCAAGTGATGTTACCATTACACTATGTAATATGCCAAAATAATTTCTGTCGACGCATTGCCTTTGTTTTCATAAGCTGTCGTTAAACATCTATTTCCATAGCTATGAACAAAACCATTATTATGGGAACGGTGAGAATTGTTCAATATAATTTATTCCGAGGTCAATGGCCTGTTTTAATAAAAGATACTTTAATTTAAACCAATAAATTTAAATATAATCAATTATGGAAGCCTTGTAAGCTAATTCGGCCAGTTTTAGCCGTACAGCACCCACTAGCTGTCGTTGAACAAAGGAGAAAGATGGAAATAGACGCCAAACTTTCTTTCGATTAATTATCTTTGTTATCACACATCGTTCTTCAAGTTACTAACCAACGAATTACAACAGTTACTTTCACTATAAGAGAAAAATTGATCGCGATTGAACGAAAATGACTTACAGTTATATATTTATATAGCCTCTGATAGAAACGATTTCAAGGTGTCTAATTTGTGGATACAGGAGAAGGGTGACGCAAATCATCTTTGTGATGACACAGCGTCGTCAAACAGCAATTAACCAATCAACCGATTATGTACACTGTAATGTAATGTAAAGCTCCGACATTTCTTAGCGCATGCTGTCTGGATACGGCAGCTTTCTGAATTCTGATCTTTATCGTCCGCGTACTTCCTAACCGCAGCATTATGGCGTCAAGTAATGACATATCAAGGATCCTGAGTGGCCGAGTGGGTTGGTAGCCCACTCACCACGCCGGCGCCCCGGGTTCGCTTCCCGGACGGTCGGTTTATCAGAGATTAATTTCTCGGATCTTTACTGCGGGTGGCTCGGTCGCAATATAAACGTGGAGTACAATACAATACAATACAACAGAACACAATACAACACATCACAATACAACTGGGGCGCGGTGGTTTGGGGGTATGTTCGGTGCCTTGCAGCTGGAGGGTTGCGGGTTCGAATCCACCTCAAAGCCGCCGCGTAGGGACCCTGGGCAAGTCCTTCGCTCGCAATTGCTCATGCGCTTCGGCGTGAAACTCCGACTCAGCGTCCGCGCAGTAGTCGGGAGCCCCTCTGAATGGGAAATCTGGTCGGGGCGCTATAACAAGTGGTCAAATACAATACAATACAATATCAGTTAGTATGGCATGATACAACACGTTTCCATTTTTCAACGACATCTAGTGAGCACTGATGAAACAAATGGGCTATCTGGTCCCATCCCTATATAACATCGGTGACCAACATTTTAATGGTGTCTAAAAAGAGCGTCCGAACTAATCGGCCATCGTGTTCCTCTAACATATTGAATCAGATATCGACGCTTTAAAGGTGTCTAAATAAACCGTCGCAAGGGTTGAGGATCCTACTCGCATTTTCCGCATTACAAGGCGTTCGCTCTATTTAAAACGGCAACTATGTCCCAATATAAATCAAATTTTCTCTCTAATTTCCAACTTTCATCGAAATTATGCTTCTAAGTTATCCACGTGTTAAAATATTGCTTCGTATAAATTCCGGTTATGAAATCAACACGACACTCTGACGAGTATCAACCTACGTGGCGCTATATAAATTCACAATAACAACTTTTAAAGTAGTCTCGCCATAGCACTGGAGCAACATGCTGTGTCCTCGGCTTGACCCCTCCTCCCGGATTCTCACCTTAACATAATATAAGTTGAAGCTATAATTGCTGTTTTACGACGCTGTCTCATAATAAAGATGATGATTAGCTTCGCCCTTCTGTATCCAGGAATTAGACACCTTTAAATCGTTTCTATCGGAGGCTTTATATACGCCATTTTCGTTGAATCGTTATTGGGTGTTGTGGTGCCGCCAAAGGTACTCCGGCAATAGCACTTCAAAATGAGTGCGGTGAACTGCCCCTGCAAATGAGAAGATTGCAAAATTCCCTTAAACTGGGTACAAAAATCTTGGGAAATCCGGATCATCCGGTCAGAATTGCTTGTCAACCACATTGGACTAATGAATTCAGAACATTTAGTCATAAGGATGAATCCACTTACACACGAATTCAAGATTTTTTCTCTTCTCTTGACCTCCCTTTTCAGGCTCCCACATTTCCTACAACTCCTCCTTGGCTAAATAATGACATTGAAGTCGATATCAGTCTTCACAAATCAATAAGTAAGAAAAATGACAATCCTGAACTTCTCCGTCTAATCTCCTTGGATCACATGAGCAGATACCAAAGATACACGCATATATACACTGATGGTTCTAAAGCTGGGGATTTGGTCGCTGCTGCTTACACAATTCCTATCCTAAATTTAGATAAGCAAATCCGTCTCTGCAATAGCTCTAGTATATATGCCGCCGAATTAACTGCTATTAAAGAAGCCTTTTGTTGGATATCAGAGAATGAAAATCAAGAACTTAAACATTTTGCCATTTTTTCTGACTCCTTAAGTGTTCTTATTTCTATTAGAAATTCCTTTTCAAGATCCAGACCAAACCTATTACAAGAAACATTAAGAACATTTAATAAAATAAAGATAAGTAAAGTACATTTGATTTGGATCCCTAGTCATGTAAATATATTAGGTAATGAAAAAGTTGATGCTTTAGCAAAACAATCACTCAGTTTGCCCATTATTAATTCAACAAATTATCTAGAATTGCAAGAAGTCTTTTCAATTATAAAATCGCATGTAGTTAACGAATGGCAGAGGAAATATGATAGTGATCCTAAGGGTCAACATTATAAATATATATGTCCTGTGGTGGACACAAACATCAAATTTGTTGATTTTAATAGAAAGAAGGAGGTTCAGATTTCAAGATTAAGATTAGGAAAAGTAAATCTAAATGAAAGACTTCTTCTTATGAAGAAACTTGAAAGTGGTCTTTGTACTTTATGTAAAGTCCCAGAAAATATAAACCATTTATTATTAAATTGCAGAAAAGAAAATATTTCTAACATATTAAGAGATGCATGTGTCTTCTATAGAGTAGATTTTAACACTAAGAATTTACTTGATGTAGGTTGCATACAAAGTGAGGTTTATAGGCTTATAAGTCTTATTTATAAAGGAAAAGTTGTGTAAATGTTATCGTTTGTAAGCTCTTGCAAGAGTTTCATTTATGTATGAAATCAGTTAATTAAATGTACATTATGGTATAGGTTAGGAAGTCTTGTTTTATTTTTTAATGTGTGTTAATCTTTCTATAATATTTTTTTTTTAAATTTTCTCATTGATTATATGTGCCAAGAATCTCATGCTCCGGTTGATAACATTATAAATTGTCCTCCAAGATTTAAGCATTTAGACAAAGGAGATTGTGAATCTCATTTCAGAACAAAGTTGTCAAATATGCTGAAATCTGTAATAAAAAACGATTTTATTTTTACACTTATGTGTCAAAACTGATGCTAAGTGTTTGTTTGATAGCATCAGATGTCATAATCATAATTAATATGATATGATGTTTCTTGTGAACTTTGGTCTATAGTTATGCTCGTTTGTAGACTCTTGTTGAATTTGCTATATTATATACATACTGTGGATGTGTTAGAGTCCTGTTCTAACTATTTGCTTATATTATGATAATATTGTGTGATTGAAATTATTAAATACTTCCATACAATGTACCAAAAATTACAAACTTCATGTCTTACTTGCATGTGTGACAAATATCAATCAAACTGTATTAAGAACATTGAATGTAATAAATTGAGAATTTCGGGTGAAGTTTATTCTATTGTCAACACGGTAGCATAATAAATGATAAAGAATTGTCATATTCACTGTTGAATATATTTCTTTAAAAATGCTTGACTTTACTGATTGATGACTTCTTAAAAATCCAAAAGTGAACTTCATGTTAAACTTTCGTGTCTTCTAAATTTGTAAAATAAATGTTATTGAAATAAATAGATTAAGAAGTAAATGTGCATTAGTAATGGTGATCAAGAATTAATTTTAAGAAACCTTTCTTGTATACGACAATTGCTACTAAATATTGTTGAATTTGCATCAGATACCAAATTGCATGTATCAAACTGTATATTTATGAATTGTATTTTTTAATGTCGTTAAACAATGAAAATTAATGACATTTTAAGGTTATGTTTGGACAGTCTTAAATGGTGTCTTTTCGACGCTATGAATTCATTTCACTGCACTGTATATGTTTTAAATTGTCGTCAACGGCCTTTGATGTCATATGACGACGTTAAACCTTGGAGAAATAAAATCGTTATTGGGCTGTAGGATCTTTATTTGGTTTAAGAATAGGCACAATTATGGCATGATTCCATTCTTTTGGGAATATACCTGTTGTCCATACTTTGTTGTAAAAAGATAACAACACTTTTCTGACACTTTTGTGGAGATGCTTAATTAAATCATAAGGGATACGATCCTCGCCGGGAGATTTGTTATTTTTTTAGGCGTCTATGGCATCTTGGATAAAACTGATGCTTAATAATATTTCTAATATTCTTGGTCCTTAGTTATTGCTTAAAATTGGTTTGTGTTTGTTGATGAATACGATTCATTTTAGAGCTAATTTTGTAATACATAAAACCAATATTGAATAATATTGATACTTTCATTGTCATGTTGAAATTGATAATTGAATCTGTATGTACTATGACTGATGGATAATGAATATTGAGCATCTCCTGTAAATGTAATATTGATAGTTTGATGGTAATTTAGATAGATCAATGTTATATTCTATAAAATATTGTTAATAAGATTGACGAGAAAACAGTATATAATGATTTACATGAATAAGAGATCGACAACAATCACCTGTCAAATCACAGCATCCTGCCAGAAATGGAATCCAAGCCAAGAAGAGAGAAAGCAAACTGATGACAGACAGTATACGAAAATGAACTTAATCCGTCAGAAACTTTAAATACGTCAACATCCAATCAGAAACGGAATCAAAGACGAGAAAAGAGAAAGAAAACTTATGAGAACATTACAATAAAATGAACTGAAATACATCAAAAACTTAAAGACGTCAACAGCCTTGTAGCTATAGGATGTCGTTAAATACTGGATTAATAATAATAAAAATCGTTATTGGAAGAGGTATCATTTGTTGCAATTTGCTGGTTAATAACAGTGTAACAACGCTGCATTATAATAACAAAGAAAACTTGGCGTCGATCTCTATCCTCCATTTAATAGGCGCTGAAGAAAGATAAAACAATTCTGTGCCAGCCTATAGAATACAATATGACATTAGGAACTAGATTTTACACCATTAACGAGACAATGCAGAGTAAGAAGAGTCACCAGAGTGGATGTAGGTGAAGGGTAACACTCTGGCACGAAGATCAGAAATCAGCATGGATGCGGGATCGATTCCCGCTGCCCTACCAAAAGTCCATTAAGCCTTACATTCGCTTGGCGGCGTTACTGCAATGAGTAGTTGGACAGATTTTCGCCTTGCATGGCTGCCACGCAGTTAAATTCGACTCATGTAACAACTTCTAATCATCCGTTCATACAATGCCTTGCAATCATAGTGCAGTGTGTCAGTTTGAATCAATAATGAAAACGAATATATGTTATGCTAAGTGGGAGTCCCACGCATACACGTGGAACCAAACAACGGATTCTCGTCGACTCTTGACAGATAACATGGATGTTCACAGTCTCGTAGATGCTAAGACGACGACGACGACGATGATGATAAACCTCCATGCCATCGTCGTCATCATCATCATCATCATCATCATCATCATCATCATCATCATCATCATCATCATCATCATCATCATCATCATCATCATCATCACCACCATCATCACCAATTCCTTCACTCCAAATGGCTCAACGCGATCGATCGATGCATGGTAATTAGATAGTGGCGCTAAATAAATACATAACAATGAGCGTTGCAATAAATGCACAACAATAACAATAATAAAATTGACACATTGCTTAAAAATCGAAAAAATTCCCTCCTCCAGTTTCCAGACTTCGGACTGGCACTACCTGGCACATAGTGTCACTGCGGGCAATGGCATAGTTTAAAGTAAAGGTAAGTTTGAAATCTACTTAGACGCCTTTTTAACGCACTCTTTTGACTGTATAATAAGCGTCTGTTTCGCAGCGATTCGAGTTATGTATCGCGGAAATTTCTGTAAGATGTAAATGCAGCTAGAAATTGGAAACTAAAACTTAAGATGGTCTATAATTCAACTCTGTTGAAAGCAACGTAGATTCGAAGACTACTTAATGGAGGGCAGCAATCCTTTACCCTTCATATGTAAGAGAAAGCCATATACCCATAAATCGCTAACGACTTCATTTTGCTTAACGTCGGCATATTATCAGTTCCGGTGGCCAGTCACCCTCCTCAGCCCCTGATATTTCCAGCTACATCGGTTTCTCTCAATTGATTATGTTGTCTCTTGAATCACAAGTGTAAGTGAAATTCGAGACGTTCTCTTTCTCCGGTGGAAAGTTGAACCCCGATATTTTGCATTACCAGTCAGCATAGACAACTTTGACACCTTATCTCACCATATAAAAAGTTTCAGCGAGAAAAAGGTATTTTCTATAAAAAAAATTAGTTCTTTCGACTGACTCGATCTCTGTTAATACATGAAACCTTGAATGCCCTCAATTATACGCATGCTAACCAATGAAAGACCTGCAAATAACGAGCTGCAATAGAAAACACTGAACTGAAATACAATAACCTTTCACTAAAGATATCAACGGCCACAGTAGCCATAAGATGTCTTTTAGCACTGAAGTACTATAGTATTCGGCAACTAATATGAAAGCAGGACGTATCATGTGGCAGAAGCAGCGAAACTGCTGAAAACTATGTTTGCGTATAATACAGGCTAAAGGTTTTTGTTTACCATTCAATTTGATTGAACTACTAGATCCAATCTAATTCCGTCACCAACCAAAGTAGTTTCTTAGACACCTTTTCGAATTTTATGTTCGCCTTATAACTAGACCCTAAAACCTTAACAAGCAAGTTACTCTTTTAGCTTAGGGCGTTGCTATGATACAGCATCATGAAACAGAAACTTCTACTAAGCCGGTTTGAGACCCAGAAATGGGTGATTTGTCCAACAGCGACTTCATTTTCTTAGCCTCGATATATGATATCGGATGGCCAGTCCTCTTCTTCAGCACCTCATCGACTCACTAACACTGAATTTATCGGGTGAAGATCATTCACCACCGCAGCCCGTTTGTATGTGTAGTTTTTCATCCGTTACACGTCAAAGTATGCGGTCGATGTCAGCGGCCCTGAAACTGACGAGATGTCGCTAAACGTTGGCTTCTACACATGCAAGAATATGTATAATTTAACCTTTGAATCGTTGAACTGTAAATACTCTGGTTTGGTTAGTCTTAAACTTAGAGAAGAAGGAGTACGACATCATTTGCCCAAACAGTCATAAAATGTCGTTAAACACTGGATACATCTCCTAAAACTGAAGGGTTAAGGCAACCTGTTCTTCGACACCTTTAAAACGCTTTCATCAACCGCTATAATTATGTTCAGTTCATTCATTTCAACGTGATAGTTATGAATAAAACAAGAGGTGTGTGCGTGTGGAAGTGACATCATCCCGTCAGTCCTTGATAAAGGAGGAGGGCGAAGACAATGATCATGTTCGTTTTGACCCAGCGTCATTAAAAAAATACACTATTAACAATATATAACTCAGTTACGATGTACTACTGTAGAATAAAGTAAGGTCGACTTCATCGGTCATAGCAGCCACAAAAATGTCCTTATATTGTGGGATACTAAAAGTGAATCGAATAAACAATGTCTTATTAGACACCTTCAAAAGAGAAACATCAGTTTCTATAATTACTATCAGTTTCGTTCTCGAGTAACTCCGCCACTGTTCGCTTTCTGTCAGTGCCAGTCCCAACCCTGGATAAAGAAGGAGGGCGACGCTAATGATCTTTGTTATCACACAGTGTCGTTAATTAAACTGAAACAACTACTACTATCAGCAACTTAATTTCAATAATTATATCGTTGACACCCTCGCACCATCATATGTCCGGGCCACGGCAGCGACGGCGGGCGCGGCAGCCGAGATCGCCAAGGAAAGAAAAAAGGCCAAATACAATGCACACGTTGTCGTTCCTCTAGCCTTTGAGACCTTATGAATAGTTAACATCACAAGCCAAAACATTATAAAATCTAGGACGCATCCTGACGGTGTTCACAGGAGAAAATTAGGTAACTTTCCGTGGCAGTCTAACTATTTGTTTCCCGACAAATATACTATTGTTTATTTATTTGCTCCCTTTATTGTATAATAATAATGATAATGATGATGATGATGATGATGATGATGATGATGATGATGATGATGATGATGATGATGATGATGATGATGACGATGATTATAATAATAATAATAATAATAATAATAATAATAATAATAATAATAATAATAATAATAATAATAATAACTTTTTAAATAATCTAAAATAATAATCCATGGCTAGAGCAATACTACAATTATTATATATTACATATACCAACTTGAACACCTTTATAACGTGTTTATCACCGGTTATAATAATCATAAGTTTCGCTCAACCGCCATTAGGTTGAGACTTTTCCAATCGACGGCATTTGATGCGATGAAACGTTATTAAGCCAATTATACCGGATAGGGTACACTATAAACCGCTGTTAAACCAATTATACGTGATATCCACCTCTCTCGACCACCATCTGTACGCAGACGACATCCAACTCTACATATCCATTTCCCTAAACTCTTTTTCCACCTACATCACACAATTACTCAACAGGACAAATCAAATCTCTCAATGGATGTCATCCAACCTTCTCTGCCATCCAAAACAGAAGTCATAATCCTAGGCCTTCCTGGCGAAAATCAAGAAAATTCCTGACCTTTCAATACACCTGTCCACTAACTCGTCATCTTTTACCTTCACCTCGGATGCCCTGCCCTGTCCGCAATCTTGGTGTTACTTTTGATCCATAGCTAACCTTCTCTAACCACATCTCCAACCTCTGGCGCTCCTGCTTCATGCACATTCGTGACCTCCGCCGCATCCGACCCATGCTCGACTTCAAAACTGCCTCCAACATTGTTACCTCCATTGTCCACACGAAGTTCGACTACTGCAATTCCCTTTTCCTCACCCTTGAAATCCACACAGCTAAAGCGTTCGCAACTTATCCAAAACTCACTTTAGCTGCCAGAACGCCCAAGCACCATTGCATCACTCAATCTCTCAAATAACTCCATTGGCTAAAAATCGCGGAGCGAATCCAGTTAAAAGTCCTATCTCTAACCTAGAACTCCCTACAATACTCCCAGGACAAAATCTTCGCGAACTCTTCACAATCCAGCAAACCCGCTCTACCCGATCATCCTCCGTTCTCAATCTTTCTCGAACCCAGTCACTACTCATCTCAAATTCTCCAATCGAGCCATATCTAACACTGCACCAAGTCTCTGAAACGATATAAAATATAGGGTGGGAGGGGAAGAAGGGGAGGGATGGAGTAAACACATTTTCTTTAAATTTCCTTTAACCGTCTTAGGACGGGCAAACATCTAGTAATAATAAATAATAATCTTCGTTTAATTTCAAACTGACACAAACGCAGGATGATTACAAAATACAAATCAGTATGAACGGATAATCACAAGTTATTACAGGAGTCGAATTTAACTGCATACGCAAGGTGACCATCACGTCCTACATCTAATTTTACCAACGCGCCATCTCGCAAATGATAGGGTGAGTGAACCTTTTGGAGGGCGCGGGAAGCGATCCCGCTACCTACTGCTCTTCACGCCAGTGATGTTACCATTACACTATGTACCCCCTGTAATATGCCAAAATAATTTCTGTTGACGCATTGCTTTTGTTGTCATAAGCCGTCATTAAACTTTGGATACATCTATTTCCATAGCTATGAACAAAACCATTATTATGGGAACGGTGAGAACTATTCAACATTATTTCTACCAGAGTCAATGGCCTGTTTTGATATGATACTTTAAATCAATAAATTTAAATATAATCAATTATGTAAGCCTTGTCAGTTTATTGGGCCAATTTTAGCCGTACTGCCCTGGCACCCCCTAGATGTCGTTGAACAACGTGCGGTTTTTTAATGGAGAAAGAAGGAGAGAGACGCCAAATTTTCTTTCGATTATCTTTGTTATCACGCAGCGTTCTTCAAGACTTTACTAACCAACGAATTACAACAGTTACTTTCACTAGAAGAGAAAATTAATTTTGATCACGGTTGAACGAAAATGACGTATATTATATATTTATATAGAAACGATTTAAAGGTGTCTAATTTGTGGATAGAGGAGAAGGGTGGCGCTAATCATCTCTGTGATGACACAGCGTCGTCAAACAGCAATTAACCAATCAACCGATTATGTACACTGTAATGTAATGTAAATCTCCGACATTTCTCAGCGCATGCTGTCTGGATACGGCAGCTTTCTGAATTCTGATCTTTATCGTCAGCGTACTTCCCAACCGCAGCATCAAGGGCGTCAAGTAATGACATATCAGTTAGTATGGCATGCCAGGCATGATACAGCATATTTCCATTGTTCAACGACATCACCTGTTCACCTGGTGAAACAAATGCGCTATCTGGTCCCATCTCTATATAACATCGGTGACAAACATTTTAATGGTGTCTAAAAAGAGCGTCCGAACTAATCGGCCATCGTGTTCTTCTTATATATAGAATCATTTATCGACGCTTTAAAGGTGTCTAAATAAACCGTCGCAAGGGTTGAGGATCCTACCCGCATTTTCCGCATTACAAGGCGTTCACTCTATTTAAAACGGCAACTATGTCCCAATATAAATCGAATTTTCTCTCTAATTTCCAACGTTCATCGAAATCATGCTTCTAATTTATCCACCTATTAAAATATTGCTTCGTATAAATTCCGGTTATGAAGTCAAAACGACACTCTGACGAGTATCAACCTACGTGGCGCTATATAAATTCACAATAACAGCTTTTAAAGTCGTCTCGCCATAGCACTGGAGCAACATGCTGTGTCCTCGGCTTGACCCCTTCCCGGATTCTCACCTGGCACCGAAAGAAACCAAAGCAACTGACTTGACTTGATAATGCGTCGGCGTTTAAGCTGGTCTTCTGACGTGGCTTTTGTGGGGCTCTGACAAATTTCGAAGGTTTACATTACATTTCAGTGCACATAAGTTGACGCGCTAATTGCTGTTTGACGACGCTGTCTCATAACAAAGATGATGATTAGCTTCGCTCTTCTGTTTACAGGAATTAGACACCTTTAAATCATTTCTATCGGATGCTTTATATAGGCCATTTTCGTTGAATCTTTATTGGAATATGCCAATAAATAATCTTTGTCGGCGGCAACGGCCTATGTTGTCATAAGCTGCCGTTAAACTGAGGATCCATCCAATCTTTATTGGAAGAGGTATCATTTGTTGCAATTTGCTGGTTAATAACAGTGTAACAACGCTGCATAATAACAGAGAAAACTTGGCGTCGATCTCCATCTTCCATTTAAAAGGCGCTGATGAAAGATAAAACAATTCTGTGCCAGCCTATAGGATACAATATGACATTAGGAACTAGATTTTACACCATTAACGAGACAATGCAGAGTAAGAAGAGTCACCAGAGTGGGTGTAGGACTGTAGGTGAAGGGTAACACTCTTGCACGAAGATCAGAAGATCAGCATGGACGCCCGGATCGATTCACGCTACCCTACCAAAGGTCCACTAAGCCTTACATTCGCTTGGTGGCGTTACTACAATGAGCAGTATATAGGACAGATGTTCGCCTTTGCATGGCTGCCACGCAGTTAAATTCGACTCATGTAATAACTTGTAATCATCCGTTCATACCATGACTTGCAATCATAGTTCAGGGTGTCAGTATGAATCAATAATGAAAACGAATTACTGGGAGTCCCACGCATACACGTGGAGCCAAACAACGGATTCTCGTCGACTCTTGACAGATAACATGGATGTTCAGAGTCTCGTAGATGCCTAAGATGACGACGATGATGATGATGAGCCTCCATGCCATCGTCATCATCATCATCATCATCATCATCATCATCATCATCATCATCATCATCATCATCATCATCATCATCATCATCACCACCACCACCACCACCAATTCCTTCACTGCAAATGGCTCAACGCGATCGATTGATGCATGGTAATTAGATAGTGGCGCTAAATAAATACATAACAATGAGCGCTGCAATAAATGCATAACAATAACAATAATAAAATTGACACATTGTTTAAAAATCGAAAAATTCAAAAAAATCTTTTTGTCGGCGGCTCACATGATTGCCATGGTCGTTTTCATCGCCCTCCTCCAGTTTCCAGACTTCGGACTGGCACTACCTGGCACATAGATGTCACTGCGGGCAATGGCGTAGTTTAAAGTGAAGGTAAGTTTGAAATCTACTTATACACCTTTTAAACGCAGTCCCTTGAGTCTATAATAAGCGTTTGTTTCGCAACGATTGGAAACTAAAACTTGGATGGTCTATAATTCAACTCTATAGAAAGCAACGTAGATTCGAAGACTACTTAATGGAGGGCAGCAATCCTTTACCCTCGTGTGAGAGAAAGCCATAATACCTATGAAGGGTTAACGACTTCAGTTTGCTTAATAATAATAATCTTTTCTTTATTAAGCGCCTGACAAACGCACTGCGCTGTACATTTACATGTTATGCAATTTAAATCTTAACTACTAACAGAACAGACAGCCTGCAATACAACAGCGCTAATAGCAGCCTACAAAGCATATCCGCCCTACGGGGGCTCGAACTCGGTACCGCGAAAATTTCTGTAAGATGTAAATGCAGCTAGAAATTGGAAACTAAAACTTAGGATGGTCTATAATTCAACTCTGTTGAAAGCAACGTAGATTCGAAGACTACTTAATGGAGGGCAGCAATCCTTTACCCTTCATATGTAAGAGAAAGCCATATACCCATAAATCGCTAAGGACTTCATTTTGCTTAGCCTCGGCATATTATGAGTTTCGGTGGCCAGTCACCCTCCTCAGCCTCTGATATTCCCAGCGACATCGTTTTATCAATTGATAACTGTTTTCTCTAGAATCGCAAGTGTAACTGAAACTCGAAAAGTTTTTATACTCCCGTGGTAATTTGAATCCCGATATTTTGCATACAAGTCGGCATAAACACCTTATCTGACCACATAAAAAGTATTATTTAGTAAAAGATATTTTCTATTTAAAAACAACAAATAAAAATTATTTCTTTCGACTAACCTAATCTCTGTTTAATACATGAACCTAGAATGCTCTCAATTATAGGCGTGCTATAGACAATTAAAGAATTGTAAAGAATGAGCTGCAAATGAAAACACTGAACTGAAGTACACTAACCCTTCATTAAAGACGTCAACGGCCAAAGCAGCCATAAGATGTATTATAGCATTGTAGTACTGCTATAGCATTCGGCAACTTACATGAAATTAGGACGTATTAAGCCGCAGAAACGATGAAAGCTGCTGAAAACAATTTTTACCTATTCACATCACATTCACATTTGCGGCCATTGTTTGAACTACTGAACAGTTTCTTTCATACCTTTTTGAAGTTTTATATTAGCCCTATAAGTAAGCCATAAACTAAAAACGACAAGTCATACCACAGTTAGACACTAGTTCTTCATTAAATGTAACGGGCTTTGATGCCGTAAGATGACCATAAACCATTTGATAATGTCCAACATTTCGCTTGGTGACTAACTCCACCCCCGTCTGTAGTCGGTCGGTGCCAGTCCAAAACCTCGATGAAGGGGAGGGAGAGGATATTGATTGCTGCTATGAGACAGCGTCGATAAACAGAAACTACTACTAAGCCGGTTTGAGAGGCAGAAATAGGTGAGATGTGCAACAGCGACTTCATTTTCTTAGCCTCGATATATGATAGCGGATGGCCAGTCCTCTTCTTCAGCACCTCATCTCCTCACTAACACTGAAAATGTGAATGTTTTCTATTGCGAAAACATGGCCTTGACCCTCCTCACTGAATTGATCAGATGAATATCACTCTCCACCGCCGCCCGTTTGAATGTGTAGTTTTACAACCATTACACGTCAAAGTAGGGTCGATGTCAGCGGCGATGAAAACAACCAGACGTTGCTATACGTTGATTAGTACTACAAATGAAACAATATCTATGTATCCACCTTTAAATTGCTGAACCATTCACTGTCTCTGGTTGTGCCAGTCTTAAACCTAAAAAAGATAGGAGGACGACATCAACGGCCTAGACAGTCACAAGGTGTCGATAAACCCTGGATACATCTCCTAATTCTGAAGGGTTAAGCCGTTAAGGCAACCTGTTTTTCAACACCTTTAAAAGGCTTTCATCGAACGGTGTAATTACTCTCAGTTTTCTTCAATATAATTATGGATAAGACATGGAGCTTCTTTCGTGTAAGAGTGACATTTCCTGTCTCAGTCTTTCATAAAGGAGGAGGCCGACGCTAATCTTATTCGCATTGGAGCCATCGTCGTTAAACAAAAACTACACAAAAGCCCTCACTATTAACAATATATGACTCAGTAACGATATAATATTGTAAAATAAAGTAAGGTCGACCTCAACGGTCACAGCAGTCACAAAAATGTCCTTGAATATGTGATACTAAAAGTAATGTATCAATGTACGATTCAAAGTATCTTTCCTCTTTATCATTAGCATGACGAATATTGCCAGACGAATTATAGAATGAATTTGGCACAGTTTCGTCTGAATCAGATAAAAAGTTACCTTCAGAAAAAGCATCTTGCGAAGCCGTATCTTCACAGACTGCAGTTGACCGGTTTTCTTGATTTTCGTATTGAGTATTTAATTTCTGCATCACGTTAGACTTTTCCTCCGCAATGCTCTTATTCATCGATAAATCTCCCGAGTTCGAAGAACCGGATGAGGTATTGAGCGAACGCTTTCGTTTGTACTTTCCCAATTCGGATTATCTTGTAGATGTTTAGGTTATTAGTCCGTCTCGATTTTTCAGTATATAGTTTCGCGCCAAAGTGGCGGGAATATAACGTTCTCGAAACCGTCGATTACAACGACCACCAAACTTCTTTTAATAATCCTTTCATTACTTCCCAGTCTGTTTAAATTTCCGAACAAACTCGTACAAATGCTTTTTGATATTACGCAATTTTAACGCAGTTTTATGCAATTTAACGTAGACTGTAATATTTCCGTTCGATCGGATGTTGACGTCACGTGCTCCATCAATTCCAGTATATTGTTAAATTGACGTCTATTATAGAGTCAACTAATTGAGTTTAAAAGGTGTCTAAGTAGATTTCAAACTTAGCATGTCACTACAAATCACATTGGACCGAATTGTTAGTACTGTTATCTTAGCATCAATTGCCGTTGACGTTAAAAGAAAAACCTTCTGCTTTGTTCTCACCGCTCCAATAGACAAATGTACTATTCAACTATTGGGTTAGCGATTCCCATGGCTATATAACATCGTTTGAGAACAGTTAATGGTGCTTAATCGGTAGTAGTAGTTTCAGATTAACGAAAAGGTGTGATAACAAAGATCATAACCGTCGCCCTCCTGCTTCATCCAGGCCTTGGGACTGGCACTGACAGAATTCGATCAGTGGCGGAGTTGCTTAATCGGCAACTGGTATACCATGTGCAAATATAAACCGAATTTTCTATCTAATTTTGAACGTTCTTTGAAATTATGCTTCTAATTTATCTATTTATTAAAATATTATTTCATATAAACGTCAGCTATAAGGACAAGAGGTAATTCTGATGAGTCGCTCTCTAGGTGGCGCTATATGAAACTCCAGCTACAACATCTTATGGCAACAGAAATTACAAAATGGTTTGAACAGTTCTCAGTTCTCACCGTTCCTTTTGGCATTATAACGCAATTTTTAGATGCAAGATGGGTATGATTATAATTATACGCGCCTCATCTGCTTTCTCTTATAGGGCGACTATCATGCTTAAAGGAGGTATGTAATTGTTCTGAATAGTTCGCGCCGCTGATATGTCATTACACAGGTCTAATCCAATTCAACTAAATAATAGTTGTTATTTGTCACCCTACTTGGGTAATTATTTTTGTTCATTTCAGTTTGAACTTTGAAGTGTTGCCCTGTGCTAAATTATCACGGTTTGTATTGATTTGCACTTTTATTAAACATTTTGTCGTCAATAAATGCAAAAAAGATATTGACCAAGAGTTTAACTGTACAGTTCTTATTAACATGAATGGTTATTTACATAGCCTATTTACAATGTTCATTTCATAATCAACAAATATTTTTCAGTTATGTTCCACACCAAGTATAAACTCTAAAAGTTGCAAAACCCCGTTCTGCACACAATTCAGAGCCTACATCAGCAATTGAACACAGACTAGGCCTACAAGCCAAGCGTCACAAACTTATAAACTCAACTCCTTAACCCTCAGGCTAACGAGGTTTTTTTGTAACACTGGCTACCAAGGGGGTGGTTACCACCACCCCTGGATTTCGTGTTTGGTTTCACATATCATAATTTGTTATATACAGTATTGGATTCAGCATTCATTTCTGCACAGAATGGTATATTTAGTTGTACATTATGTGAATGCACCTCGAAATTACATCACTTTTAACAACGGCACCCCCTTAATTAGCGATATTTTATATTATTGCGTACATTTTGTACTTTTTGGATAAACAAATATAAAATTATGTGTGTTTTCAAACTGATCTATGTATCCAACATACACACATACATCCCTACATATTTTTATATACGTATAAATATACATCCATACATATATATATATCCATCAGGATATACTGTACGCACTTACGCAAATGCGTACAGCGCTGAAAGGCTAAGAAGTGAAAAATTGCAAATGAAAAAAGTGAAATCTCTATTGTTGGTATTGGCGCCCAAATACCTAGCCACGCCGCTCAATATAATGTCAAGAATGATTTTACCCACCATATAGGTCTGTACTTGGCTGAGTAACTGTAATATGTAACTGTTCTTATGCATATTTTTGGCAATGATTTAACAAAAATTAATCCCGGATGTTGAAGAATTAAAAAACTTAAAAATTAATATTCTTAATATTCGTTGGCCAGTTTTAATATTCGTCAATATTAGTCAATTTCTAAATAATCTTAATATTCGTAATATTCGCATACTCGTTCTATGCCTCACTCCCTTCCAGGTGCACTAAATCACTTACTCAACATCATCACTCAGATTTCAGCCTGGATGACCGCTAACCTGCTATATCTTAACCGTTCAAAAACAGAATTCCTCATTATTGGCCTCCGCGAGCAATTAAACAAACTAGCCTATCGTCCGACCTTTCTCCAACAAATCTCACTTCTCCCCGTTCCTTAGGCTACTGTTATCTAGTAGGCCTATGAGAATTGTAGAAAAAAGACTGGGGGTCAGTCATTGATCCACTTGGAGTTGGGGTGTACAATGAAGACTTAATAATGGGGTATTAAGAAAGACTAAGGGTTTTGTGGGCGCTGAGAAATTTTCGAAGATTGCATTTAGTGAATTAGTTGTAGTAGGCTAAGAAAACTATACTAACTTACTAAGCATAGTAGTGCAAACAACGTCAGTAACGTCATTATTTACAACAGGTCGTTTCCGATAATTTTTCAAAAAGGCCTATGAAAATCTATCGACATAGATTATTTTCTAAGTCGACTTATAAAATAATTAGAAAATAGTCTATCGACTTAGAAAATAATTAGAAAATAGTCTATCGACTTAGAAAAAAACTAGAAAATAGTCTATCGACTTAGAAAATAATTAGAAAATAGTCTATCGACTTAGAAAAAAAAACAGAAAATAGTCTATCGACTTAGAAAATAATTAGAAAATATGACTTAGAAAATAATTAGAAAATATGACTTAGAAAATAATTAGAAAATATGACTTAGAAAATAATTAGAAAATATGACTTAGAAAATAATTAGAAAATATGACTTAGAAAATAATTATAAAATACGACTTAGAAAATAATTAGAAAATATGTGACCCGTCATCACGAAATCAGTCGCTTGTCGCAAAATGTAATCATGCAGAAAACGGCCAAAATGTGATGGAAACCTCAAACCGATCGAAATCGGCATTAACGCAAAAACAATTACAAAAATATATATTTAACTGAAATAATACATAACATCTTTGCTTAGATGTATCTAAATGCATATAAAACACTTTTTACTAAGAGCCCTATATCTGTTTCGAGATGCAAATTCAGAATATAAGTCAATTTTTCGCTATCTTTGTGGAGGCATTTGAGTATCTTAAAATTCGAGTTTTCTTTCGGGCCTGGTCTCGTTTTGAAGAAGGAAATTCCCTTTTCCCGTTCTATTAATAAAATATGACCTTCTTTTATTTGTTGTGCACAGGGATTGGCCCAAAACAGGTCGACTTATGTAAACATTTCTATTCTTGACTAGCAACGCTGGTCACGTGACAAAATCTTGCACTGTGGTTGGCTGAAAGTTTGAAGGGTCGGATTTATGCAGGCGCAATCGCATGACCTAATTAAATGTTATTTATTTCTTCCAGTTTTCGCTTAATAAAATTAATTTTCGAAATGGAGGATATTATTGCGAGTTTAATAAAAATTTAACGCTAAAGGATCGGGATCGATCGATAGTGTACGAGTTGTCGCACGAGTAGGCCTATTTGTTGGCCGTGGTATGGAAAATCGCGTGCGGGTCACTCGTTGCAGCTGAAATAAAGTAAAGCCGGTAATAACCTTTATAACGTTTTTATTACTGGAGATATCTTCACCCAAATTTGGCCAGTGTATTTGCAATGGGCGCCGCTAGAAAGGATGCCAAATTTTAGCTAAATCGGTCCAACAGAAATAGCCGTTACTAAGAAGAATATAAATAATAACATGACATAACTTTACACGCAGTTTTCTCCAATAGCAATCTATGTAAACCGTCAGATTCAAAATTCTGTAACTTCGGTTGTGTGTGAGGTAGAACAAAACTGAAAACAGTTTTGAAAAGGTAAATGAACCACCTACAAGATGGTGTAAAAAACTTTAAAAAAATTATTTTTTAGTTGCGACTGGTTTTGTGGTGATGGGTCACATATGACTTAGAAAATAATTAGAAAATATGACTTAGAAAATAATTAGAAAATATGACTTAGAAAATAATTAGAAAATATGACTTAGAAAATAATTAGAAAATATGACTTAGAAAATAATTAGAAAATATGACTTAGAAAATAATTAGAAAATATGACTTACAAAAATAATTAGAAAATATGACTTACAAAATAATTAGAAAATATGTCTTAGAAAATAATTAGAAAATATGACTTAGAAAATAATTAGAAAATATGACTTAGAAAATAATTAGAAAATATGACTTAGAAAATATGACTTAGAAAATAATTATAAAATATGACTTAGAAAATAATTAGAAAATATGACTTAGAAAATAATAAGAAGATATAACTTAGAAAATAATTAGAAAATATGACTTAGAAAATAATTATAAAATATGACTTAGAAAATAATTAGAAAATATGACTTAGAAAATAATTATAAAATATGACTTAGAAAATAATTAGAAAATATGACTTAGAAAATAATTAGAAAATATGACTTAGAAAATAATTAGAAAATATGACTTAGAAAATAATTAGAAAATATAACTTAGAAAATAATTAGAAAATATGACTTAGAAAATAATTAGAAAATATGACTTAGAAAATAATTAGAAAATATGACTTAGAAAAATAATTAGAAAATATGACTTAGAAAATAATTAGAAAATATGACTTAGAAAATAATTAGAAAATATGACTTAGAAAATAATTAGAAAATATGACTTAGAAAATAATTAGAAAATATGACTTAGAAAATAATTAGAAAATATGACTTACAAAATAATTAGAAAATATGACTTAGAAAATAATTAGAAAATATGACTTACAAAATAATTAGAAAATATGACTTAGAAAATAATTAGAAAATATGACTTAGAAAATAATTAGAAAATATGACTTAGAAAATAATTAGAAAATATGACTTAGAAAAATAATTAGAAAATATGACTTAGAAAATAATTAGAAAATATGACTTAGAAAATAATTAGAAAATATGACTTAGAAAATAATAAGAAAATATAACTTAGAAAATAATTAGAAAATATGACTTAGAAAAAATAATTAGAAAATATGACTTAGAAAATAATTAGAAAATATGACTTAGAAAATAATTATAAAATATGACTTAGAAAATAATTAGAAAATATGACTTAGAAAATAATTAGAAAATATGACTTAGAAAAATAATTAGAAAATATGACTTAGAAAATAATTAGAAAATATAACTTAGAAAATAATTAGAAAATATGACTTAGAAAATAATTAGAAAATATGACTTAGAAAATAATTAGAAAATATGACTTAGAAAATAATTAGAAAATATGACTTAGAAAATAATTAGAAAATATGACTTAGAAAATAATTAGAAAATATGACTTAGAAAATAATTAGAAAATATGACTTAGAAAATAATTAGAAAATATGACTTAGAAAATAATTAGAAAATGTGACTTAGAAAATATGACTTAGAAAATAATTAGAAAATATGACTTAAAAAATAATTAGAAAATATGACTTAGAAAATAATTAGAAAATATGACTTAGAAAATATGACTTAGAAAAATAATTAGAAAATATGACTTAGAAAAATAATTAGAAAATATGACTTACAAAATAATTAGAAAATATGACTTAGAAAATAATTAGAAAATATGACTTAGAAAATAATTTAGAAAATATGACTTAGAAAATAATTAGAAAATATGACTTAGAAAATATGACTTAGAAAATAATTATAAAATATGACTTAGAAAATAATTAGAAAATATGACTTAGAAAAATAAAATATGACTTAGAAAATAATTAGAAAATATGACTTAGAAAATAATTAGAAAATATGACTTAGAAAATAATTAGAAAATATGACTTAGAAAATAATTAGAAAATATGACTTAGAAAATAATTAGAAAATATGACTTAGAAAATAATTAGAAAATATGACTTAGAAAATAATTAGAAAATATGACTTAGAAAATAATTAGAAAATATGACTTAGAAAATAATTAGAAAATATGACTTAGAAAATAATTAGAAAAATGACTTAGAAAATAATTAGAAAATATGACTTAGAAAATAATTAGAAAATATGACTTAGAAAATAATTAGAAAATATGACTTAGAAAATAATTAGAAAATATGACTTAGAAAATAATTAGAAAAATATGACTTAGAAAATAATTAGAAAATATTAGAAAATATGACTTAGAAAATAATTAGAAAATATGACTTAGAAAATAATTAGAAAATGACTTAGAAAATATGACTTAGAAAATAATTAGAAAATATGACTTAGAAAAATAATTAGAAAATATGACTTAGAAAATAATTAGAAAATATGACTTAGAAAATAATTAGAAAATATGACTTAGAAAATAATTTAGAAAATATGACTTAGAAAAATAATTAGAAAATGTGACTTAGAAAATATGACTTAGAAAATAATTATAAAATATGACTTAGAAAATAATTATAAAATATGACTTAGAAAATAATTAGAAAATATGACTTAGAAAATAATTAGAAAATATGACTTAGAAAATAATTAGAAAATATGACTTAGAAAATAATTAGAAAATATGACTTAGAAAATAATTAGAAATTATGACTTAGAAAATAATTAGAAAATATGACTTAGAAAATAATTAGAAAATATGACTTAGAAATAATTAGAAAATATAACTTAGAAAATAATTAGAAAATATGACTTGAAAAATAATTAGAAAATATGACTTAGAAAATAATTAGAAATTATGACTTAGAAAATAATTATAAAATATGACTTAGAAAATAATTAGTATCGACTTAGAAAACTAGTCTATCGACTTAGAAAATAAGTCTATCGACTTAGAAAATAATCTGTCGACTTAGAAAATAATCTATCGACTTAGAAAATAATCTATCGACTTAGAAAATAATCTATCGACTTAGAAAATAATCTATCGACTTAAAAATAATCTATTGATATTATATGGTATAATGACATTATTTACTATTATAAAATATGATACTATCATATAATAATGAGTATAATCTACTGTTGAAATGATATGTGTACAAATATTATATTTGTACACCTAAATGGCTTCTCTCGAGTGCTATCTGTCAAATTTCAAGATATCAAATTTCAAAATGTTGTGTTCCTTGAACATTTAGTAAAACTACATCGTTAGGCCCTACCTCATGGCTTCACGATTCGGTAGTTGAATCCTTCTCGTTTGGATTGTGTACCATTTATAAACTATTTATGCTAATTATGTCTGGTCAGCAATATGTTTACCTTAAGGCTTATAGCGCTCTTAGAAATTGAACGTATTTTCTAGTTTTTATATTAAATTCAATAAGTGTCTGGTTTGCTAGTAGGCCTATTGTCTGCAGTCAAACGCGACTCAAACTACATCTTAGCAACGAGTGACATCTGGTTCCAACAAGCTTTGAAATGATGAAGCAATTTTGTTCCGATGACTGCTTAAAATTACAGTGTGGAAATTCAAAAAGTTTTAAGTGAGGAGGGGCACATCCCCCTCCCCAAACCCCTCCCCTGCTCGGCGCTGCAGGCCACAGCGATCGTCCTTCGAACGCCCGTTCATCGTATCCCTCCACTGACCTTCGTCCCCCGGGCCCCGGCCTACGTGTCTTCTCCGGGTTATTGTGCGTACACAGTTAAAATCCTGACGGCGCCGCTGATATCCATACATATATATCGGTTTTTACGTTGTGATGCTGTATTCAGCCATTTTCACACAGATTACGCGTATTATTATTTATTTTGATCACTTCCAGTTTTCAAAAGACACACATGTAAGTATGCAAATGAAGCCCTACATTCCCTCTAAAGAATGGTATTTTTGTTTCTCCTCCAGGAAGATAAATGAATACGCTACAGGCAAAAAACTAAGGGGGAAGTGCTTTGCATTCAGCCATTTTTCACGCATATTACGCGTATTATTATTTATTTTGATCACTTCCAGTTTTCAAAAGACAAACATATAAGTATGTTAATGAAGCCCTGCATTCCCTCTAAAGAATGGTATATTTGTTTCTTCTAGGAAGAATAGTCAATAAGCTATAGTCAAAAAACTAAGGGGGGGTGGTATCCACCCCTCTGGTGCCTCGGGTATATCGGGTATAACTTTTGAATGGCGTAGGCTACCACCATGATGTTTACCTCAAAATGTAAAAATTATATTCCATATGAAAAAAAAATTATGCATAAAAACGTAGGGGTGGTGGTAACCACACCCCCCCTTGGTAGCCCAAGGGTTAAAACACCTCACAAAAGAGGTTACAGAAATGGTCTTGAACTCCTGAGTCCTTCCATTATTCTATCGACATAAACGTTGACCCTAGAAAGGAAAGTTTCCATGGACGCCAACCGTTTGTATACAGTTTGAAACCTGCTGCCGCAGCACAGTCACCACCATTCATTTAGAAGGAACCACAACTGTGATTTTAATGGAAGAGCACAGAACGGTCGAGACGGGTGGTTGAGATGTTCGTGGTTTTGCTCCTTCATCCAGTCTAATTAGTTAAAATCATAGCACCATAAATACTATCACCAAGAAAACTGCGACACACGCATAAGTCAAGACGCCTTCATCCATTCAATACACCATAACACATAAACTTACAAAACATCCTCAAATAATGGAATCTTATCTCACCCGAATTTTCCTAAGGTAAATTACTTGGATGTATCTTCCGACATTTTTTCTGGAAGAGAACCACCAACGTGACTGCTCCTGACACAACTCCAGCCAGTCCCAACTTGACTTCTCGTTCTGTCTCGAATGTCCTTGCATGATCCCCACCCACACAATGTGGTGAGGTCCACGACACTGGTCACAGGATGTTATAGGCCCCCTATGCCTCCCCAACTTGGTGGGTACGAACTTGGGTCCTTTGTTGTTCCTCATTTACATACACGACCATTCTAATGTGTCATCTACCGTCGCTCTGTCCCTTTTGGTGCAACGTCAGAATCTGGTGTTGTCAAGCTAAGGAGACTGCATGGTGTTATTTCGAGACAAATTTCAAAGTTGTAGTTGTAGTTTCATATAGCGCCACTTCGAGAGTGATTCGTCAGAATTGCCTCTTGTCTTCATAGCTGACGTTTATATGAAATAATATTTTAATAAATAGATAAATTAGAAGTATAATTTCAAAGAACGTTCAAAATTATATAGAAAATTCGGTGTATATTTGTACATGGCATACCAGATTGCTTATAGCGCTCGTCTTGTAATGTGAAGATGACGGGTTCGATCCTCATTCCGTGAGACGGTTAATTTAGACACCTTTAAAACCTTGGTCACTGATGCTATATAATCGTGGTGCCTGATGAGCTGTATTATGCCAAAAAATAATCTTTATCGGCTGCAAAGGCCTATGTTGTCATAAGCTGCCGTTAAACTGTGGATCCATCCACCGATTAAACAACTCCGCCACGGATCGAATTCTGTCAGTGCCAGTCCCAAGCCCGGATGAAGAAGTAGGGCGACGCTAATGATCTTTCTTATCACATAGTGTCGTTAAACTGAAACTACTACTACCGATTAAACACCATTAAATGTTCTCAAACGATGTTATATAGCCATGGGAATCGCTAGTCCAATAGTTGCGTACTGCATTTGTCTATTGGAGCAGTGAGAACAAAGCAGAAGGTTTTTCTTTTAACGTCAACGCCATCTGATGCTAAGATAACTAGCAATTATATGATATCCCATTGGTCAGAATGCTGGCCTTGTAACGCAGAGTGTACGCATTCGATCCTCCTCCCACTGTGACGGTTACTGTGTATAGAAGCCTTGAGCAAGTCCTTGACTCACAATTGCTCAAAGCAATCGACTGTAATGTAATGTGATGTAATGTAAATCTTCGAAAATTTCTCAGCGCCCACAAAAAGCCACGTCAGGGGAGACCAGCTTATTCACCGGCGCTATATCGAATCAAGTCCGCAATAGCCAAACTTATCTGTTCGTTTTGGTGCCAGGTCAAAATCCGGGGAGGTCAGTCCGAGGAGACAGCATGGTGCTACGGTGGCAATCGGTGATAATGGAGGTCGTGTGGTGGCGCAGGAGTTGAATCAGGATAGGATATCTTGAAGAGTTCGATTTTCAATCGTGAGTGCAAAGCAAAAGAGGAGAGTGCAAGCGGAGGAGAGGTTGAGTTAAGAGGCGAGATAGGATGATGAGCGAACTGGCGTAATTAGATAGTGACGCTAAATAAATGCGTAAAAAATAGTTTTAAAATCGACAAATTGTATAAAAAATTGAGCAGATTAAAAAACGATTCCTTTCGGCTACATGACTGCCAGCGGCGTTGTCGTCACCCTCCTCCATTTTCTAGGCTTCGGACTAGCACTACGTGGCACTAACGGCACTGAGGGCAGTGGCAGAGTTTGTAGTGACATGGTAAGTTTGAAATCTACTTAGACACCTTTTAAACTCAATTATTTGACTCTATAATAGACGTCAGTTTAACAAATATTAGAATTCTTCTGCGTGGTTGATGAAAAATTATTAATGCACTAGAAACTGGAAACTAAAACTGAAAGTGATCGATTAAAAGCAACATAGGCTCGATGTCTACCTACTAGAGAGCAGCAGTCCTTTAACCTAGCGTAAGGGGAAGCCATATCTATGATGTATTAACGACTTCATCTTGCTTATGAGGGACGTTGGCCAGTCATCCTCCTCAGCGCTTGATCTTCACAGCGACAGACCGTGACTGTTGTCTTTTGAATCGCAAGTGTATCTGAAATGTGGATAGTGCTTCTGATCTGGTTGGAAATTGAGCCCCGATATTTTGCTGACCATACAAAAATTGTCAGTTAGAAAAAGGTGTTTCCAAAATCAGCAAAAAATTACTTCTGACTCGATTTCTGTTAATACATGAACCTAGAATGCTCTCAATTATACGCATGCTAACCAATGAATGACCTGCAAATAATGAGCTGCAATAGAAAACACTGAACTGAAACACAATAACCTTTCATTAAAGATGTCAACAGCCACAGCAGAAATAAGATGACTTTTAGCACTGGAGTTACTACTATAGCCTAGTATTCGGCAACTTATACGAAAGCAGGACGTATTATGTTGCAGAAACAGTGACAGCTGCTGAAAACTATTTTGCCTATCCAGTCTAAAGGTTTTTGTTGCCATTCAATTTGGATTAACTACTAGATCCAATCTAATTCCGCCACCAACAATGTAGTTTCTTAGACACCTTTTAAAGTTTTATGTTCGACTAATAAGTAATCCCTTAAACCTCAACAATCAACTCTCTCGGCTATGGCGCTGATCATTGAACGCAACGGCCATTGATGCCGTAAGATGTCGTTAAACTATTGAATCTAATCCACCATTTCGTTTGTCAATTAACTCCACCACTGTCTGTAGTCGAGTTGTGCCAGTCCGCATTCCGGATGAAGAGGAGGGAGACGGTAATGATTGTTGCTATGACACAGCGTCTATAAACAGAAACTACTTCTATGCCGGTTTGAGAGGCAGAAATGGGTGAGATGTGCAACAGCGACTTCATTTTCTTAGTCTCGATTTATGATAGCGGATGGCCAGTCTTCTCCTTCAGCACCTCATCTCCTCATAGTGAAAATGTGCACATTTTTCTAGAACGAAAATATGACCTGGAACCTCCTCACTGAATTGATCGGGTGAAGATCATTCACCACCGCTGCCCATTTGAATGTGTAGCTTTTTTATCCTTACACATCAAGGTACGGTTAATGTATGCGTCCCTCCCTAAAACGACCTTCTGTTGCTAAATGTTGGTTACTATACAAATGTAACAATATGTATATATCCACCACCTCTAAATCGCTGAACCCTTCTCAACTCACCTTGCTCTGGTTGTGAAAAAAGGACGAGGACGGCATCAATGGTCTAGGCGGTCATAAGATGTCGCTAAACCTGGATACATCTCCTAAAACTGAATAGTTCTTCAACACCTTTAAAACGCTATGATCAGCTGTTATATTCATCATCATTTACGTTCAGAAATTATATAGATTAATCAAGATGCTTCGTGCGTGTTAGAGTGATCTCTTGCCAGTCCCAAATACTGTAGAAAGGAGGATGGTGAGAATAGTCATTTTCGTTATGAGAAGGCGTCGTTAAACAAAAACTATACACATTAAATCTTAGTAATATATCATTAAGTTAAGACATAATATTGTAAAATATTAGTAAGGTCGACCTCAAAGGTCATAGCAGCCACAAGGTGTCGCTAAATATGGGATACACATTCAAATAGATACCATTATTAGAGACCTTTAAACGAAACCACAAGTCTTTATAATAATCAATTCCGTCCAATCGACAGAATCTGATACTAACACATGTTGCAATAAGAAAGGTGAAATTTCAATCGCTAGTATTATACAGTTCTGCTGTTGCCGTACTCGAGTGATGCCAGTCCAAATCCTGATAAAGGTGGAGGACGACGATATTTATCTTTGCAAGTAACCAAAACCATTCCACGCCTTTTTTGTGCACGGCCGTAGGAGGTCACCACAATATGTCGGTCTATTATAGGAAATCCATCTTATATTATAATCTATGCCTACTTATTAATGAGCGAGTATACAGTAATAGATTGATTCGCCCAACCGCCAATTTGCCTGCAGTCTGAACTGTGCGAAATCTATTCTTATCGACGACCATTTAGGCCACATGACGTTGTTAAACTAAAAAAATTGATAAGGTAAAACAGAAGACGTTGTTTGATCAAATATGCCTGATATGATTTATGTTGTTAAATTCAGTTCAATAGATTGATTGATCCAGAGAGCTTAACGACATCTTATGGCAACAGAGTCCGTTGACATCCATAGACATTATTCTGAACAGTTCTAACCCTTCGTATGGCATAACAGAGCTCTTTTCACAGCAATACGTCCATTATGCATAAATATTCGTTAAGCTGAAAAATAGACAAATCTTGGTGGCACACCGCACCCAGTTACATGTCGAAACGCAAACCAGACAAATAAATGAAAAGAGGTAACAGAACTCTGTCATTGATCACAGGCAAAGGGGACCCTCGGGATAAAGTTTGTAACATCCCTTACTGATAAAACGAATGAATGCTGTCTATAATAGGACGTAAACGTTGTAACGGTTTTTGGCGAGAGGTGGAAAATGCTCCTCATAACGTGATTGTCATTTTGCAATACAGTACGAAGCATCCCATCATCGGTTTCAGCCGCTAACTTCTCCATTTCAGGGACGTCGCCGGAAGGAACCCAAGTCGCCGCCTCCGGTTCAACATTCGCTTGATTTCAACTCTGTCCTCCGCGCTCAAGGTGAACCCCCATCAAGCTGGGGAAGCGTAGAGGAGCCTTACGACCGAAGTGGCTCGAGAGACATCTGTCAGATCCTCAGAGGGCAGTCCATGGAACCTTAGTATTCGCAATTGATGCGTAAAGCGGTCTTGAGCATTCCTTCAGCAGTTCTGTAGTTTGAAGTTCTTCCTGGACGGTTACGCCCAGGATTCGCTTTGATGTCACCCTCTCGACGTTGCTGATCCGATCGGGTGTCAACTCTATTCCCCGTCTGCCAATGGATCCAGAGTTTAACGACATCTTTTGGCAACAAAGGCCGTGACGTTAGCAGGGATCATTTTCAACAGTTCTAATCGTTTCCTATGTCATAATTATGCTGTACTAATGCATCTCACGGTCTTGCAATTAAAGGATTTTTTATTCCATAGTTTAACGTCATCATATGACATCAAAGGCCGTCGACGACAATTCAAAATTATGTACAACTAGCATTTTTTACCCGGCTCTGCCCGGGGTTTCCCCATGCGTAATTTTATCTCTACCTTATAATAGGCCTATTATTTGTTCCCCGGGCTAAATAATATAATAGTAAACGAAGCTCGATCGTGTTCCATTACAGCGCTCGTAATTTTTCGGAACGGAGCCCGTGTTTTATTTCGATTGCGCCTCGCGTGACGTAAGACAACATTTCTCTTACGTCACGCCGCTCAAGCGAGGTTAAAATATGCATATTAATGGCCTCCGTTATTGGTATTAAGGTAGGCACATAATTTTGAAGTTTAAAATGTCTATATGTCAGCGTTTAAATAAAATTGCGAGCTGAAAATAGTCGCGTTGAAACAGACGTGGCGTAATAACGTTTCGTGCGATTTTTCAAATCGCTAAAGCGTTCCGTTTCGGAGCCTTTAGCCAGACGGACAAACATACGGAAGGACAGAAAAAACTGACTTTGGATTATATATTATAGATACAGTTGAAACAAAATTGATAGAGTTAAAGGCATCTAAACAGTACTTTACAATGCCACTAATATCAGGCACGGATTTAGAGGGGGGCGGAGCCGGCGTACGCCCCCCTAAACCTGCAGCAAATGTTCTCAAACTAAACTGACCTAAAACTAATATAACTGCAATTTGGGAATAGGATGTTTGAAGTAGCTGGACAGGCAGAATGGAGCTCTCTTACCTATTTACCTGAGTTGCTAGCAGACGTTGCCCACGTGACCAATGACTTTTGCCGTGACGTCATTCACCTTACTTTTGGTAATGGCTATCGCTTCTCTAATTGAAACTGGGGGCCTTATTAGCGGGACCTAGGTCCCTTTAGGTCTCCTTTATTGTCCCTTCTATTCTATCCCTTTATGCTTTCTACTGCGGATTTAAAACTGTATTTACGTAAATATTTACACTGAATATCCTTGGCTGTTCGTTTTTTACTTTTCCTTAGCATTTGTGTGATTTCATGTAATCTGGCAATTTTTGTTCTTGAAGGTCAATAAAAATGATTTGATTTGATTTGATTTGATTTTGATTTGAAAGTTCATGTACAGACAAAATTTACGTAAATAGAAATTGGTCAATTAAAAAATATGTCGAGTGGTCCGCCGTCAAAACGGCTTAAAGAAGCAGTTTTATCATTCGCGAATAAGCCGACTGCCGTTGGTAAGACATAGGCCTATCTTAGGCCTAAATCTCAAAAGATGGCATATGATTATAAGCAGCATTTAAACACGTGTGCGAAAAATGCTACTTATAGGCTACGTCCAAAACGTCACAGAATGATCTTCTGTTGTGTATAAAGGAATTCATACAGGGCAAAATAGTACAAGAAGTCAATGAGCAGAAAATTGGACCGTATTATGGATTTCAGTGTGATGAAGTTACTGACATAAGCAATTGGGAACAGTTGGGAATAGTCATCCGATATGTGAAGGAACATAAGCCAGTTGAACGGTTGCTGGAGTTTGTTTCGTGCGCGAAAATAGCTGGCAAGGATTTACACGATAATCTTACAAAGTCTCTTCAAACTGTGAAACTTGACATTAAATTCTGTCGATCTATGACGATGGATGGAGCTGGCAATATGGCAGGAAAGCAAGCTGGTTGTGCAGCGCGGTTCACTCAACTGTCACCAAAGGCGCTTTATCATTATTGCTCTAGTCATGATCTGAATCTTGCTCTTTGCAAATGTTGTAGTGTAAGAGAAATCCATGCAGTGCTGGACATCGTTACACAGCTGGGGATTTTCTTCAAGTAGGCTATTCGCCAAAGCGCAGCCGACGTCTAGAAGAGGCAGTACTTGATGCAAACCAAAGCAAATGCAGTGAGAATGAAAAATTGTTAAACGAAAGGTCGGAATTTTCTGTGAGACGAGATGGATTGAAGAGCACACAACTCTGTCAAATTTCATGGAGCTGTACGAACCGATTGTTGCCTGCTTAGACGCAATCGGATCCATTGAAGCAGATTGGGACAGTAAGACGAGCACTGCTGCTTACGGACTTTTGAAGAGCATTACAGATCATGCATTTATCGTAAGCTTTCATATCGTTCGCCATTTCTTTGGCTACGTCAAAGGACTCAGCGCAAAGTTGCAAGGCTCAACTTTAGACGTGATCCAAGGATATGAAATGGTGACGAGTGTTAGAGCAGCACTAAACAATGCCCGACAGGATGACAGCGAATGGGAGCATGTTTTCCAGAAAGCTACTAAAATGGCAGAGACAGCTGGCGCTGGACCAATTACTGCACCAAGAATATGCTCAAAACAGATTCACCGAAGCAACACACCCGCTGCAACGCCAGATGAACATTTCAAACGAAACATTTATCTTCCATTTCTGGACAGTCTACTTCAGCAGTTTAGCCTACGATTTGGAGATCTTGCGAAACAAGCAATTCGTGGTCTAAGTCTCATTCCATCTAATGTTTCAAACATCGACGCACTCACTGCTGATGGTATACTTCATTACTATCATGATGACCTGCCTTCGCCGGATTCGTTTCATCAAGAGTTAAAGCTTTGGCAGCAGATGTGGAGAAACGCTGACAGCACACCAAGCACCCTGTCGGACACCCTCGCTGACAGCCGCTCCTGTCGTATTATGTATCCAAATATTACCACAATAATTCACATTTTGCTGCTCACTTCTGTCACGGCTTGCAGTGTTGAACGAGCAAATTCTAGTCCTCGATTTGTGAAGTCGTGTTTCCGAAGTACAATGAACGAGGACAGATTTAATGCACTCATTTTATTGTTTGTCCACAAGGACATCAAGTTAGACATTGATGACATTATCAATGCCTACGCCAGAAAGCATCCAAGGAGAATGACACTGCTTAATCCACTGGCATGTGACACTTAATTATTTTCTTTTTGGATCAAGGGTTGCATGATCAAAACCGATAACTGATTTATAATCGTTTCACTGTTAACCTTCAGTGGAGACCAGTTGTTTTATATGAGAAACTATATATTTTTTAAAGTTCCATAACATTTTCTATAAAAAGGATCATTATAGTTTTGCGTGATCTAATTTCATATATATATATATATATATATATATATATATATATATATATATATATATATATATATATATATATATATTTACGGGATTGGATTGGTAGTATTTACGCCCCCCTAACCAGTGGCCTCTTTACAATGCCCCTAATATTCAGTGTTTAGTAGCATAATATTATATTTCAGATACTAATGTCAATGTTACTTGCATAAGATAACATACTGTAAGATCTGATGGTCTTTCAGGAAATACTATACACTGTTTGTTCCAATAATAAATGATTGCCGTTCTGCAAGTACTTATAGGGCGAATAACATCCGTAAAATAGGTGTCTAATAATTCTGAAGAGTTTCACCGTTCCTATGGCTTAAAACAGGCCGTATCGATTATAATCATTATATTATTATTATTATTATTATTATTATTATTATTATTATTATTATTATTATTATTATTATTATTATTATTATTATTTATTATTATTTCAAAGACTTTCGTTGAACATTTTTTTATGGCCCGTAGAAAGAATCCCTCAGGCTCTAAGAAACTAAGCATAATTGTGTTTTACGGGTTCTCGTCTCCATCGGTTGCATAAAGTTGCCCCTAAAGCCGCGAGTTAAAGCGCTGCATGCAGACGGACAATCGCTGGAACATTATTATTATTATTATTATTATATTATTATTATTATTATTATTATTATTATTATTATTATTATTATTATTATTATTATTATTATTATTATTATTATTATTATTATTACTACTTAAAAATCAAGGTAAAGTATATTTGGTGGGTAAGGTATCGATCTTTGAATTCGGTTCTGAATTAAAATTATATATATAGGCCTGCGTCATTCGTCAAGATGGATGTGGAATATGTAGATAATAGATATATCTATCTGAATAATTAGGCTATATTTTTATAATGTACGTATACTTTTAAAATATAAATTTTTTCATACACGAAGCTACGGCTGCTACGCGATATATAATATGCACACATATATATGGCATGCATATACATTATACAAATATATATATAATTATTTATCGATATGTGGATATGGCGAAGAATGGAGAGAGTCAGCTGGATGGATCGGAGGACAAATGAAGACACACTACAATGGTGGACGAAAAAAGATCCATGATAGGGATAATACGAAGCCGACAAAGAAAATGGTTGGGCCACATCATGAGAGGAGATTCCCTTCTAAGAATTAAAATTGAGGGAAGAATGGAGGGAAAGAAGACACGAGGAAGACCGAGAATGATGTTGTTGGACTGGATGTTGGAGGAAGATTACAGCAAACTGAAGGAAAGAGCCAGAAAACGTGATTAATGGCAAAATTGGACGTACGAACCTATACCTAGCAAGGCAGAGAACCAAAAGAAGAAGATATATATAATATATATCGCATCCGTGTAAGGGATTTGTTTACAGTCATCGTGCATTGACATCAGATAATTTATGTCTGGGAGCGTTTTATCCACACAAGAGTGTCTAGTCTTGACAGGAGGAAGTAGACCTACTTAAATCTCAATATAATTATCTGCTATATTTAATAGAGAACGTTGACGTTGATAGGATACTAAACGTCGATTGCTTTTTTCTTTACCAAGTGTTTTGGACAGATGCATTATTTGTTGGAAGATCAGGGAGAGGATTGGCCATCGGCTCTCAATGTCTATAGGCTATGAAAATGAAGTGGCTAACGATTTCTAACTATGGCTATCTGTCTGGACTAATAATTTATGGAACAGCTCTTCTTATGTTTTCCCTAGATCTGGCTATTTAAACCCTTCAATTTCCCCTATGACTAGCCCTAGCTCTTCTTCCTCTATGTTCCCCTGATGTACAATAAAAACTCTCATTCAATTCATTGGTTGTACATATAATTTTTTTATATAAATTTTGTTGAATGTATTAATATTGCCATGTACAGTGTGTGCGTTTGCTAGAGCTTCTCAATAAAGCATATACTTGCTTACTTACTTACTTACTTACTTCTTATCCTCCTCCTCTTCTCTTTCCTCGTCTTCCTCCTTCAACATATTTTCATATGGTTTGACCTCCCGGATTTTGGCCTGGCACCGAAACGAAGAGAGGAGTTTGGCTATTGCGGACTTGATTTGATATAGCGCCGGTGAATAAGCTGGTCTCCCTGACGTGGCTTTTGTGGGCGCTGAGAAATTTTCGAAGATTTACATTACATTACATTACATATTCTTCTTCGCATTCCCATTCTTCGCAATTAGAAGAAGTTGGCGTTGACGTTGACAGAAAATTTAACGCTATTAATTTCTGATCATTTGTAAAAAGGCGTTCTGCGAAATATATATATAGCTACTGTTTCACTCGATTTAAAGGTGTATAAGTAGGCCTAGGTTTCCGATTCTACATAATGTCAACGGCAATGTCAGTCGCTATTCGAATGATGTGTCATTTCGATGAATTATTTTGTCTAATTGCAGAATTTATCCAGAAATTTCGAACATGTTGCATCTTACTGTTGCTAAGTTTGCGAGCAGGATTTATTCTCCGGGAAGGGGTCAATTTCACCGGATATATCTGTGTACATGCAAAATCGATGGCCCCATACATACGGTCCTTAAATCCCAAACTCGACCACGGTCCGCCTGTCCCCTATCCAGGCAGTTCTAAATGCTGCTGCCAGACTGATTGCTCGCCTTTATAAATTATTCTCCCATATCTCCTCGTTTATGATCAATCAATTGCACTGGCTTCCTCTCACAGCCCGAATGCAGTTCAAAGTTCTTGTCCTAGTCCTTATGTCAAAATTAGTCATTGCGCCTAAATAGCCTATAGGGATCACATTCGCTCCCCTCTCTCTTCGGTTTCTCATCGACTTCTCCGCTCCTTGGTCAGGCATGCTCTTTTTGTTCCACGAGTTAGGACCATTATGGCCCAAACTAGTTCTTTTGCCACTATTGGGCCCACCCTATGGAATGCCCTTTCTTATTCTCTACGTGTTGCTATTCTTTCAGGGTCTCTTCTCCCTCTTCAAAACCTTCTTCTTCTCTATATTGAATTGTATTGTATCTAAAGATTTATATAGCGCCTCTCTCAGAATAACTATTCAGAAGCGTTCTCAGCACGAAAACCCCGCTATAAGTAAGTATATAACGCTATATATTTATATATATAGGGTTCTCGCACTGGGAGCGCTACTAAATGGCCACTGATGTGAGCGGCGCTATATAAATTATCAAATTCTCAAGGTAATACCTATACATAAACAGGGTAATAAAACGAAATATCAAATTTTAGGCCTATTTCAATTTTGCCTTTCTTCTCTAAAATCTTTGAAAGAATAATGTATGATAGACTCTTCTCTTATATAAATCATAAGAATCTCCTTTACCCCCTTCAGCATGGATTCCAACCTGGTCACTCAACCTCAATGTCATTACTGGATATTCAGGACAGGATCTCTAAGGCCATGGATAGTAATGAATTCTCTATAGGCATATTCTTAGACCTCGCCAAAGCATTTGACACGGTAGACCACAAAATTCTTCTAGCAAAATTGGAACACTATATGGCATTAGGGATAGATCACTGGATTGGTTTAAAAGCTACTTAACTGGTCGATCACAGAGGGTTTTATGTAATGCTAACTTTTCTAATTTGCAATTCATATTATATGGTGTTCCAGGCTCAATCCTCGGACCTCTTCTGTTCTTAATTTATATTAATGATCTTCCCAATTCCTCATCACTGCTACGTTATATCTTATTTGCTGACGACTCCAATGCCTTCTTATCTCACTCTTCTTACGACCAGCTGATAAAATTGGCCAATGAGGAATTGACCATGGCCGCTGAGTGGTTCAAAGCCAACAAATTATCATTAAATCTTTCTAAAACTAATTTTATAATCTTTAGAGCTTCCAAAAAAAACTATACCTATTACAGATTGTGAACTAACCATTGAAAATACAATAATTCCACAGGTTGAAACATCTAAATTTCTCGGTGTCTTCATTGACCAGCACTTGAAATGGGATTCCCATATTAATGAAACATCTAAGAAAATCATGAAAAACATTGGAATAATTAGAAGAATATCTTACCTACTCCCCTCTCAAATACTTAAGAACTTATATTTTGCTTTAATTTACCCCTATTTAATCTACTGCAATCTTATATGGACTTCTACCTATCCTATACACTTAAAAAAACTACAGATCTTGCAAAAAAAAGCTATAGGTTTGATTACTAACTCGCCCTACAATTCGCACACTAAACCACTCTTTATCCAACTCAATTTACTAAATATTGAGCAAATTAAATATGTTCAGACTTGTGAACTTATGTACCGGTACGACAATAATTTGCTTCCACCGGCCTTTTCATCCTTCTTTGCTCCAGCCCTGCTCACCACCCAAACCAGAAGTAATCGTTCTTATGTATGCAACTTTGCTAGAACTAATACCCGCAAATTCTCAATCAGGTATCAAGGACCCCTTTTATGGAATAATTTACCGCATCTAATTCGAACAGCATCAGGTCTCCCCCACTTTAAAAGTCTCATTCGTGCACACACAATGAATAAATGAAAATATATTCACATCCCGGATTCAGTCTTTGTAGTCAATCTAATAATTATATTTCCAACATTACATATTTTATTAACCAGTCACTTGTCAATTTAAGTAGGCCCCTATCTAGCGGGACCCGTCCCTTCTGGTGAGCCTATTGTTCCTGATCAACTCTGGTTGCTTATTAGCTCAATGTGTTGTTTTAATCTTCGATTGTTCGTTTATATGACTATGTTGTTCAACACTGGTATCTGTTACTGCATGGGATCAATAAAGTGAATTGAATTGAAAAGTGAATTGAAATACAATACATAATTATCAGGAAGGTTGATTCTTCACTATTCGGTAACGTAGGCCAAGAAATAAATACCATGAAACCGTAAACTTCCGATGAATTGAACCAAAGAATAAATCTGAATTCGTAATGAGAGGTGATGTTATTTGACTCTGAAAATTACAAGTGACTGTCAATTTTTCGGGGTAATTTTGAAAACAGGAAATAGAATATTTAAACAGCTGTAATTTTTGAAGCAATTAATTTTTTTTCTTTTCCAGGATTGTCGAAAAAACTTTCCACTGTAAATCCAAAAATCTTGATTGCGGAGAAATTGCAGATTTTCCAATGAGACAGTTTCTATATTTGATCCGCCATATGTATTAGGGCTGTTATAAAGAAAGATGAACTTAATGAATAATTTATTTGCAGATTATTCTTTTAATGTCGCTTTGAACGGCCTTTGAAGCCTTATCAGATGTCGCTAGACTGTTAGAACCTATCGTTAATGCAATAAAAAATTGTGTTAGGTGAAATATAATGTCGTCTACCAACTCTGCCAAATTATGTCGTTAAACAATGGATAAAACAACTAAAACTGGATATTAGTCTCCTGTTCTTTGACACCTTTAAAACGGTTACATTTGGCTGTATAAGAACCTTCGTTTTCGTTCAGTCGTTACTCTTAGTACTTTAGTCATAGGACACTAACGCTTTTCCATTAAACCTTCATAAACCAGGAAGCTATTGTGTATGTTTCAGCAAATATTATTAAGACGATGAGAACTGTAGACATAATATTTTTTAAAGTAAGGCTACTTCCTGTTTAGACCAGACATTGTTGTGTGGATAAAACGCTCCCACACATAAATTCTATGATGTCAAAACACGATGACTGTAAACACATGCTTTACCTGGCTGCGATTTGCATACATGTATATATGTGATAATATGTGTATTCACAAACGATATAATATATACATGTACATATACACATATACATGCATACACACGTGTACACACACACACACACACACACACACACACACACACACACACACACACACACACACACATACACACACACACACACACACACACACACACACACACACACACACACATATATATATATATATATATATATATATATATATATATACAGAGAGAGAGAGAGAGACAGACAGACCGACAGACAGTTCATGGTGTTAGGAAGTAGGGTCAATGGGGATCCGTTGGATGCTTTTGGAGACACTGCCATCTAGCGGTTGAGGGAGAGAGAGGGGGAGGGAGGGTCACGTGTCGTCGACGTTGGGGTTTAATTGAAACCGAAGTAAAGCTCCGCCTCCAAGTTCGAGGTCAGAGGGCAAGCGTTTGAAGACGACTCGACGAAAGATCGCTTGAGAGGGAAACATGTGGAGTTATCCATCCATCCATCCATCCATCCATCCATCCATCCATCCATCCATCCATCCATCCATCCATCCATCCATCCATCCATCCATCCATCCATCCATCCATCCATCCATCCATCCATCCATCCATCCATCCATCCATCCATCCATCCATCCATCCATCCATCCATTCCATTCTTATCTATCCATTCTTCCATCTGTCCGTCAATCATTCCATCCACCCATTTATTAATCCATCCATCCATCCCTTCATCCACGCAACCATCTACATGTTTCTATCTTATATGTATAATTATGCCACATTAACGTAATTAAAGCTGTATTGTGCCAAAATATTGCAAAATACCTTCTTTAGCTCCATCCAGCCGCATGAACGGAACTCCGTCACTACCCTACATGTGGTTGTGCCAGTCCGAAGCCTAAAGAAAGGAGGAGGGCGACGCCTGTCATCTTTTACGACGCAATGTCTTAAAGCAACAACTAACCAACTAACAACTTGAACGCTGAAAACTGTTCAGTATAATTTCTGTCGTCGTCAACGAGCTTTAACTTTGGATCCACCCATTTGTATGTGATTCGCAAAACAGTTACGAAACTTGACGTTCCTTTGAACACCTCTTTTTAAGATTGCCATTGCCATTATAAGTAATTTAAAGCTCAATATTTCTATAGTTGTGAAAGGAATAGACTTCAGCATACTTTATGTCATAGGAACGGTGAGAACTGTTCAAAATCATTTCTGCCAACGTCAAGGACCTATGTTGATAAATTATAAGATGTCGTTATACTTTATGTCAATAAATTAAAATAATATAATCAATCATGGAAGCCTTGTAAGTTTATTAGGTCAATGTCAACCTTACGTCCCTGGCACCATGTGCACTAGGTGTCGCTGAACAATGGTAACATACTGTGTTATGTGGCCACTTATGCCATGTATACGAACTGCTCTGTCATTACGGTACTTACGATGTCAACGGGCTTTGTTTCTACAATAATATCGTTAAACTCTGCATTCGGTAAATCAATCGTGAATGCTATAATTGATCTCTGGTTAGTACAAGTGATGTTATGTATTATTGTTATTATGTACCCTTTTATGTTGTCTGTCTCGAGCAGTCTTGGTCTGCCTTGGTTTTTCTTTCCTTTCAATCTTGCATGCAGTAGAGTGAATGGCATTTTCGCTACAGACCAGAAACAACGAAATCTTCTGCGCCGAACGGTTTTACCAAGCAGTGTGTGTGTGTGTGTGTGTTTGTGTGTGTGTATGTTTGTGTGTTTGTGTGTGTGTTTGTGTGTGTGTTTGTGTGTGTGTTTGTGTGTGTGTGTGTTTGTGTGTGTGTGTGTGTGTGTGTGTGTGTGTGTGTGTGTGTGTGTGTGTGTGTGTGTGTGTGTGTCTGTCTGTGTGTGTGTGTGTGTGTGTGTGTGTGTGTGTGTGTGTGTGTGTGTGTGTGTGTGTGTGTGTGTGTGTGTGTGTGTGTGTGTGTGTGTTTAACCAAGGACTATCATATTTTTATCGTTTAAATTTTTGTGCACAATCTTAAACATATTAGAAGCTCGTCTATTATTTAACTGCGTTTCCAAATGTATTTTGTTTCATACTGAACCTGTTGAATCAAGTAGTGGATGTTAAAAGTAATTCATTCATTAATTAACAAATAGACGAACTCAAGAAACGAATGTTTCACCTGAACGAATCATTTACTTTCTTAAACACCGACTAACGAATCAATCAATGACTACATAACTTGTACAGTATGTTGAAAATTATCGATTTTATTTATTTATCCAATGTTTAATGACATCTTTTAGCAACAAAGGCCGTTGACGTCTTTAAAGTTTTTGATGCATTTCAGTTCATTTTCGTGTAGTGTTTTCATCAGTTTTCTTTATCTTTTTTCCGTCTTGGATTCTATTTCTGATAGGATATTGACGACTTTAAAGTTTTTGACGTATTTAAGTTCATTTTCGAATAATGTTTTTCATCAGAATTCTTTCTCTTTTCTTGTCTTTGCTTCTTTTCTGACAGGAAGTTGCAACGATGAAATTTGACAGGTGGTTGTTCTTTTTCTCCTTTTTTCCTTCTTTTTTGATATTAAAAAGAAACAAAATTAATCTTCTAGCCGTACAGGCTTTTCATTAATTTTTTTTGGGCGGCCATATAGGCTCTATTAATAACTGTTTTCTCCTCAATTTTACTACTCTAATTTAATCTAATTCTTATTCTTAATTACAATATTTGCAGAGCATCACATCTATCTCTCTAAATTAACATCAAGCTATCAATTTTACATTTACAATCAATCAATGTTCAATATTCTTAGTCCATCAAGAATAGTACAAACAGATTCAATAATCAATATCAACATGACAATCAAAGCATCAATATTATTAAATGTTGATTTTATCAATTACAATTAACTCAAAATGAATCCTATACATAAACATTTCCAAACTAGTTTTAAGTAATAACTAAAGACCAAGAATATTAAAAACATTGTTAAGCATCAGTTCTATCCAATAAAAAAACACATTCAAATTAGAAACCCATACATTTATCACCATAAACAAACCAATTCAATTGCTATAATCATAGACCATTATTCTGAAGCAAGTTATGATGTTCTACTCCAGCAACCGTTATCCAGCCGCATTAGTCAATATTTATTGCCGTTATCTAAGTTATGTAGTTACACATATTACCTGCAGAGAGTATTTTCAGATAATATTTACACTATTTATTAATAATCTCTACATAATTTTCCCATTAGTTATAATCATGAGTATGCTATATACTTCGAGATAAATATCTGGAATAGACAATATATTTTCAACAGTGCATTCCACTTTTTTCTTTGCACATTTTTCAAATATTAATTTTGATATGTCGTGTTTTTTACAAGCAATTAATATATGATGAATAGTGTCAGGCACCTGACATTCAGCACATAAGTCCGTTAGGCTTTTACCTATATGTTTCAACCATGTATTACTTAAGATATGTCCCATTCTAAGTCTGGTAATTTGAACTTCACGTTTCCTTGGAGAGTCTATAAATTTTATATTTGTGGACACCAAAGGTTGAATAGATTTATAGAATCTTCCTTTTGATTCAAGGTTATATTCAATTTGCCATTTATTAATTACATAATTCCTTATTAAGGAATAGATTTCTTTTAATTCTAAATAATTTGTTGAATTAATCACAGATATTTCCAGCCCCTTCTTTGCCAGCGTGTCTGCCATTTCATTTCCAGATAAACCAATATGGCTAGGAATCCATGCTATGAGAACAGTACTATGTTTTAGTTTATTAATATTATCTAAAAATTCAAGAAATAGATTAGGCCGTGAACAAGACCTATTCTCTTTTATTGATGTGGCTACACTTAATGAATCAGTAAATATTATATATTTATTTGCTTCTTCATTTTCATTTTCAACAATCCATTTAATTGCTTCAGTTATTGCTGTTAATTCGGCTGAATAAATCGAGGAGTCATTTGCTATTCTATATATATTATGGATCTGCATAGTAGGTATACAGAAAGCTGCTGAAACTTTTTGTTCAAATTTAGATCCATCTGCATATATACGGATACATAGTCAACATATTTATTAATTAATTCTAATGACAAGGATGACATAATATCAGGGGAGTCTGTCTTTTTATTGATATGTCTTTTCAAGGATAGATCGACTTTAATGGTTTTGTTCAGCCACGGAGCTGTTGACTGATAAAATGGTGAATTAAATGGCTGAGAATTTAAATTATCGATTGAGCGCAAAATACATATATATAGTGTCTGAAACAAACAATTTAAAGGTGTCGAAATACTAGGGAAAGGAGGAGGACGACGTTGATCAACTTTGTTATGACAGTGTCGTTTAACAGCAACAAAACAACACTAATATTATCATAAAGTACTAGATGTTTGCCCGTCCTAAGATGGTAAGTTTAGCGAGCTCGGGCGGCGTGCCGCATATCAGCGGACCGCAATGTTAGACTGAGCGGCAATAGGCTATCGCACACCCCAACTGTCATTACACGAATGTTTGAATCTAGGGCTAGGTCACGGTTTAAAAACAATTTTATAGCCACGCGTTAAAAACAATTTTATAGCAGCGCCACCTACCGAAATGAAATGAGTCTGGTGTCAAAATGGGGAAATTACACACAAATTTGAATCTACGCCACAGTTTAAAACAATTTCATAGGAGCTTCACCTACCGAACTCCCCCTCCTTTCTCTGCCCCTCTGCCCTCTCTTTCCGCCCCTCCCCATTCCTTCCCTTCCCACTCCCTACGTTTTCTTTCCCCGCTTTTTCTCACTTTCCACTCTTCCCATCCCTTCCCTCCTCCTGCCCCCTCGCATTCCTCCTCCCACTCTCCTTCCTGCCTCCCCTTCCCGCCCCTACCCTCACCCTTTTAAATGAAATAAGTCTCGACCTTCATCGAATAGTATAGCAGCGCCACCTAACGAAATGAAATGAGTCTTTCAGATTGAAGTCGTCTTCGCCACCTAATGACAATTAACCAGTCTCTATAATAACAACACAGTGCGTTGTATTAAGCCATATTAAGACTCTGAACATCCAGCCAATTTCAGCTGTCGACGAGAATCCGTTGGCTGGTTCCTCTCTGCGGCCTGTAAGCGCAATGAGGTCGTTTTTGCCGAGTATATCTGTATACACTTCAAACAGTAACTGTAATGATCGGAAAATGTCCATATTAGTTTTGAACATTGAACACTCGGTCACTTTGAACACTAATCTGCAACTATTAAATTAAAAATTTATTCATTTCAACAGCCTATACATGTTCCAAATACTTTACTAATAATTGTTTTCATGGTAATAAATAAAAATGCAAAAAACAAATAACTTATTGTAAAAATTGTGTTGGGGTCATTTTTGACCCCACTGGTACTCAGTGTAACAAAAAAATTCTGGTAATCTGAGGGTTAATCACTGACATATCGTTTGACAGTCCAGAACGCTAACCATTACGCCCAACTGGCAAGATAAGTGAGAAAAGTACGTAAGTACGCAAGATAAGTGAGAAAAGTACGTAAGTACGCAAGATAAGTGAGAAAAGTACGTAAGTACGCAAGATAAGTGAGAAAAGTACGTAAGTACGCAAGATAAGTGAGAAAAGTACGTAAGTACGCAAGATAAGTGAGAAAAGTACGTAAGTACGCAAGATAAGTGAGAAAAGTACGTAAGTACGCAAGATAAGTGAGAAAAGTACGTAAGTACGCAAGATAAGTGAGAAAAGTACGTGAGAAAAGTACGTTGAGTAGTTCGACCCTTCTCCACTGAGGCAGTGACTGTGCCGGGACATTGACCAAGTTCTTCACACACAATTGTTTAGCACCATCGATGTTCTGTCGTATTATTATATGGTTGTGTCACGTGTGTGAACTTCTGAGCCTTGGAGGGAGGGCAGTATGAAATACAAAGCTGACGATTAAACTTGATGCTCTACTGCAGCCTATACAGCCTTCCACAATTAGTAGACCTCAAAACTCACGACTCTAGAAGATATTCTACACGAATTGAACATATTCAGTTGATTATTACGTAGGGCCTATATATACTCTCGAAGGAACTTTCATTAAGGTGTTTAAGGAGATGTAGGTAGTAGTAGTAGTAGTAGTTTCAGTTTAACGAAACTGTGTGATAACAAAGATCATTAGCGTCGCCTAGTTCCTCCTTCAGCCAGGCTTGGGACTGGCACTGTCAGAGTATACGAAATGTGGCTGAGTTCTAAGAAGCTGTTAAACAGTACTAACGTCGCATTTATTAACCACAGCTGTCCGTGTGAGGACCTCGAACAAGTTCTTCACGCGCAATTGAGCAGTGCCATCGATGATTTGTCGTAGGCCTATATGGTGGACTTCTGAACTTTGGGAGGATTTGTATTGTATCAAATACAGTTGCATTGTATAGCATTGTATTCAGATAAGGAGATACAAAGGTAAGGTAATTTGAGTTATGGAGAAGGAGAGAAAATCTAATTTTATTTAAGTTATGGCATATGTTAATATAAGCAAAAGTAAGAGAGGTAAGAATAAGGTGTGTCGAGTTTTGTAAGGTAAGTTAGGGGAAGGGAAGATGACCCACCGTTGACCTTGCGGCTTTGGTCTGGTACTCCATCTGTCGACGTCTTGTGCAACAGACACCGGCGCATAGAAGTCACTTATTAGGAATAATTATAATTAATTAATTAATGAGCCGCATTAATTAATTAGGCAATGCGTACACTCGTGATCCTTCTCATTGAAGTGTTTAGTATTGAAACGGAATCTGGAATTTTAGGGCTTCACGTTGTGTGGTCGTCCTTCCTTTTAAAGTTTGTCATCGGCTTCAAACTCAACCACAATAAATCTAATGAATTCTGCGCTTGATTGCGAATACCTTCGTTGACCCCGATAACAACAGGTCCCTCATTTCTACCTTCGCTCGGAATGAGATGGCTGGGTGTGGTGCCCGATTGGTTCGGGGTGAAGTCGGTTCCGACCAGGTCCACTTTTCGCACAAAGTAATTACATGTATGTAACGTAAAGCTCCGAAATTTCGCAGCGCCTCAAAAAAGTTGCTTTGGGAGACCAGCTAATTCTGAATATCCACGTCATCAGCATCATCATCATAGTCGTCGTCGTCGTCGTCGTCACCGTCATCATTATCATCAACATCATCATCATCATCATCGTCGTCGGCGGCGTTATCATCATCATCATCATCATCATCATCATCATCATCGTCATCGTCATCATCATCATCATCGTCATCATCATCATCATCGTCATCATCATCATCGTCGTCATCATCATCATCATTACCATCATCATCATCATCATCATCATCATCATCATCATCATCATCATCATCATCATCATCATCATCATCATCATTCATCATCATCATCATCATCATCATCATCATCACCATCATCATCATCATCATCATCATCATCATCATCATCATCATCATCTTTATCTTCATCATCTATCGAGACTCGTCATCATCATCATCATCATTATCATCAACTCATCTGTATCATTTGAAAAGGCGCTCATGCATCATCATTTTCATTACATCATCACCGTATCATCATCATCATTGTCATTGTGATCACCCCCACTTAGCATAACATCATCATAATATATATTCGTGTTTATCATTCATCATCATCATCATCATCATTGCATCATGATTACAATATATACTATGAACGTATGATCATCATCAAGTCATTACATCGACATCAAATTTAACTGCATGGCAGCCATGCACAGCGCCCATCTGTCATACATGATCATTTCATCATCGACACCAAGCGAATGATCATCATCATCATCACCTCATCATCATCGTCGTCGTCGTCGTCGTTATCGTCGTCGTTATGATCGTCGGGGTCATCTTAGCGCATTCTATAACACGCTGGCATGGAGACAGAGGTGTTGGTTGGCTCCACGTGTGAACGGGGAGTGCTTAACATGACATTATATTCGTGTTCATTATATTTCAGGCAGTCTGTTCTGTTAGTAGTTAAGATTTCAATTACATAACGAATGTAACTGTACAGCGCAGTGCGTTTGTCAGGCGCCTAATAAAGGAAAGATTATCATATGCTCTTAGTGCTGGAGCGTTCCCATTCGCCTATACCGCCCTCTGGTGACTCTTCTTCTAGTTAACTGTGCATTGTTTCGCTAACTTGTGTAATAAGCTACTTCTTAATGCATCCTATTGGCTAACGCAAACAGCGCATCTGAATTGATTTGATCTTTGAGCGCCGCGTTTTCAATGGAGAAAGGAGAGAGACGCCAATTTTTCTTTTGATTATCTTTGTTATAAGTTATGACACAGCCATGTTAAAGTTATTACCAGCGAAATACAACCACTTCATGCGATTAATAGCAATTGAATGAAAATGACTTTTATATATAGCCTCCGATAAACTTAAAGGTGTCTAATTCCTGGATAAAGGAGGGCGATAATAATCATCTTTGTTATCACACAGCGCCGTTAAACATGAATTAACCAGTCAATCGATATTATGTAAATCTACGAAATTTCTCATCGCCCACAAAAGCCACGTCTGGAGACCAGTCTAAAATCCCATGCTGTATCAAATCAGGTCAAGTTGCTTTGGTATGTCTCGGGACCAGGTCAGAATCCGGGGTCGTCGAGAGCCGAGCAAGATAGCGTGGTGCTACGGTGCTATGGCACCACTTCATTCAAAGGTTCATTCATTGCGAAGTTTTATATAGCGCCCCTTCGGCAGTTACTTCGGAAGAGATTCGGCATTGTCTTGTTGCCTTCATAGCCGAAGTTTATAGGAAACAATATTTTAATAAATAGATAATTAAAATATGATTTCGATTAACGTTGGAAGTTAGAGAGAAAATTCCATTTATTTTGGGACACGGTTGCCATTTGCATAGAGCGCCCGCCTTGTAAAGGGGAAAGTACGGGTTGGATCCTCATCTCTTGTGACGGTTACTTTAGACACCTTTAAAACGTTGATTACTGGTTTTATATAGGGCTGGGATGTGATCATGTGAGGGCCGATTAGTTTCGTCACATCCCAGCCCTATATAAAACCAGTAATGTGATGGCCGATTAGTTTAGAGCTGTAACATGCCAAAAAAGTAATCTTTGTCGGCGGAAACGGCCAATGTTGTCATAAGCTTCCGTTAAACTGTGGATCCAATCCAAGCCGATTAGTTTCGAGCGCAGTCTTTTGACACCGTTAAATTGTTGTCAACCCATGTTATATAGGCCTGGGACCTACAAGCGTAACTGCTTCTTGATGCATAGCATGTCAATGGGAGTAAAAACGAAAAGCTGTCTCGCATTTAGGCTACAGCGTTGGCCTTTGATGCCAAGATATTTAACTGTTGGGTTTAATCCGATTGGTCAGAATGCTCGCCATATAACGCGGATAGTACGGGTTCGATCCTCCTCCCCCCGAGACAGTTGCTGTGTAGGGACCTTTAACAAGTCTTTCACTCCCAACTGCTCAAAGCGATCGATTGACGCTTGGTAATTAGTTGGTGGCGCTAAATAAATACATAACAATAATAAAACATGTATCAAAATTGACAAATTGTGCAAAAATCGTGAAAATTCAAAAAATAATTCCTGTAGGTTGCTTTCATGACTACCAAGCTAGAGAATACAACATCGACGAAACAGTTTTATTTTTCCTGTTTCCAGACGCAGGCACTTAAGCAGGTCGACAGCGCTGCTGATTTTAAGCAGCGCTATATAAATGTTCGATTACAATTACAATTACGATTTTATAAATAAGTTTCCCGTGTATATGTCTCGTTAGTTATTATAATACTTCGGAACATATTTCGCATGGGTCTGATTTTGGCGTCACACCGCTAAGCTCAGACTAGAGGGCGCTCCTGAACCTGGAAAAATGATCCTGCTATTAGATGGGGTAGAATTGCGCCGGGGTCGTGACCCCCGTCGCATCCAATCAAAAGCATTTGAAAGACGGAAGTGGGGCATTTAGCCGGAGCGTCGAATGACTT
>JACEVL010000318.1:239040-279040 GCA_020284085.1 Aporrectodea caliginosa
GAATGAATGAATGAATGAATGAATGAATGAATGAATGAATGAATGAATGAATGAATGAATGAATGGAGGATCAATTGTGAGTCGTCGTTTGATCCAATTAGCATAATTAAGTCTCCCTGGTCCTCATCTAAAGGTCGTGGCCTTTGATGTCGATGTTTCTGGCTGTCTTGGATCGGAAGATCGTGCAGAGGGTTTCCGACGTCTGTCGCTATAAAAATACCCTGTAACATCATTGCCTAGGCAACTCAGGCGCTTAATCAAAGCCACGTCGGACGTTTCTGCTTTGACAGCTGACTGACAAAAACGACAGACAGACAGGCTGATACACCGACAGACGAACAGACAGACAGACAGAAAGACAGACAGACAGACAGACAGAGGAGACAGAGAGACAGCACAGAAACACACAGACAGACAGACACATCGACAAACAGATACATGAACAGACACACAGACAGAGGAAATATACAGACCCACAGACAATGAAGACAGACAAAGACACAGACACACACAGACAGATAAGGAAATAGAGACAGATACAACGACAGACAAACAGACAGAAAGAAGTACAAAACCAGACAGTGGTCGCCATAATAAACTGTGAAGCGAGAGAAACATCTGACATTGTATTGAATTGTATTGCATTGCAGAGGATAGGAGAGGAGAAAAGAATGTGTAGGAAAGGAAGAAAGCTGAGAGAAATGAAGAGATAGAGAGGCTGAAGGAGACACATACAGCCAAGAGGACATGCCGACCATCCATCATCCGACAAAGAAAGCGACGCAAAGAAAGAGAGAGACAAAGGAGCATCATGAACAAAGACATCGAGAGAGACGGAGACTTTCAGTGCTACCCTGACAACGAGATATTCCTCCGCTGCAGCCAGTGCTGTGCTGCCTTCCATTCGCCCTCCCTTGGCGCTGCCTTTCCATCCTCGTTCCACCCTCCCTCCGCTGTCCCGTCCAATCCAAAAATAAATATCGATTCGAATGCTGATGAGGCTGATATGGGACCACCGATCTTGATTCCTGCGCTGTTAGTCGTCCCTTTGGTCCAATGGCCACCCGTCCTTTGGTCCACTGGCCACCTTCCCGTCCTTTGGTACAATGGCCACCCTCCCGTTCTTTGGTCCAACGGCCACCCTTCCGTCCTTTTATCCACTGGCCACCCTTCCGTCCTTTTGTCCAATGGCCACCCTTCCGTCCTTTGGTCCACTGGCCACCCTCCCGTCCTTTGGTCCACTAGCCACCCTTCCGTCCTTTGGTCCAATGGCCTCCCTCTCCTTCTTTCTCTCCCTCTCCCTCTCCCTCGCTCTGCCTACCCGTTCCTCTTCCTCTTTCATACGCCTCACTTCCTGCCCTGCCCATTCCGCTACACCCTCTCATCCTCTACCTCTGCCAACTGACGGTGTTAATATTTTATTCATGTATATTACCACCAGAAAAGCGATGCCGACAGATGCCAGTGGTTGCTACTGCAGCGCTTGCTAGTAAGAAGCGCTTGGCAGCGACAACAGGAAAGCGCTCGAATATTCTCAGCAGCTGCGGAAACGAAGAAAACAACAAAACATTGGCAGATAATGCGATGTAAGGTGACAGCTTAGGAAAGACGCAGTTAGGGAAACACTGATGAGAATGTGAAGAGACGCTAAATATAACTTAACTACAGGCATATTATATATAGATACATGTAAAATTACATGCATACATCCATACCTGCATACATACATGTAAATGCATGCAATCTTACCTACAGACAAACATATATAAATACATACATACATACATGCATGCATTCATACACACATAAATTCATGCATGCATGCATGCATACAGGCATACGCACATTCATGCACACCATGCATACATACATAATAACTTATGTATCAGGACTCTTGATATACTGCACTTTTGGGGACCTCACAAAAAGCGGCCACGCGTACGATGCATGCATACATGGGTGCAAAATGCATGCATAAATATATACATATATATGTACATATACACATATAAGCTACATGCAAACTACATACATACCAAGTCACTGTTTGGCATTTTGAATATTACTCTGGCGAGCACAAGAACGTTAAGCAATATCCAGTGGAATTAGTGGGGACAGCTTTACGATATCAATTTGCTCCAGAATGACCCTTTTTTCTGTCACTGTCCGTGTAATTCATCACTTCAAGCAGGAAGGTTAACCAGGCGGTCACTATGTGGGGACCATGAGCAAGTCATTCACATACAGCTGGTCAGCGCCATCGAGGCTCTCTTGTCTTATCGTGGTCATGTGTGCACTTCTGAACTTAGGAAGGAGGGTAGTAGTAGTTTCAGTTTAACGACACTGTTGAACAAAGATCATTAGCCCTCCTCCTTAATCGAGGCTTGGGACAGAGTGCAAAAAGTGGCGAAGGTCTAGGAAGGAGGCATTATCAAGAACAGTAATTAACCCTAGGGCTACCAAGCTTTTTTTGTAACACTGGCTACCAAGGGGGGTGGTTACCACCCCCCCCTGGATTTCGTGTTTGGTTTCACATATCATAACTTGTAATATAGCAATGGATTCAGCATTCATTTCTCCACAGAATGGTATATTTAGTTGTACATTATGTGAATGCACCTCGAAATTACATCACTTTTAACAATGGAACCCATTAATTAGCAATATTTATATTATTGCGTACATTTTGTACTTTTTGGATAAACAAATATAAGATTATGTGTGTTTTGAAACTAATCTATGTATAAAAGATACACAAAATCACCCCTACACATGTTTATATAGTATAAATGTACATCCATACATATATTATATCCACACATATATATCGGTTTACGTTGTAATGCTGTATTCAGCCATTTTCACACAGATTACGCGTATTATTATTTATTTTGATCACTTCCGGTATTCAAAAGACAAAGATGTAGGCATGCAAATGAAGCCCTACATTCCCTCTAAAGAATGGTATCTTTGTTTCTCTTCCAGGAAGACAAATGAATATGCTACAGACAAAAAACTAAGGGGAGTGCTTCCATTCAGCCATTTTTCACACATATTACGCGTATTATTATTTATTTTGAGCACTTCCGGTTGTCTCAGGTCAACTCAGTGACCATGGAAATGTAGCCCACATTCCCTCTATAGAATGGTAAAATTTGTGTCTCTTAATATTAAATGACGGATAAGATATAGTCGAAAATCTAGGGGGTGGTATCCACCCCACCTGGTGCCTCGGGTATATTGGCTATAACTTTTGAACGGTGTGAGATATCATCTCACATTTTACCTCAAAACGTGTGTAAATGAACCCCCTACAGCTACCTAAAAGGTCAAATTTTTATTCCATACGGAAAAAGTTTGAAATGAAAAAACCTAGGGGGTGGCAACCCCCTTGGTAGCCCGAGGGTTAACGAGGATATCATCAAGTACAGTTATGAAGGAAGGCATTATCAACTACAGCAATGAAGGATCAAACCAGACTTGGATAATCGTGCATCTAACAGGAACATATAGCATAGGAGAATTGCTATTGCATGCATGAGCTTCTGTTGAATCCATGCATGTATGTATGCATGAGCTTCTGAAGCCACCTAGGCCTTGGAAGCTCATACATACACGCATGGATTCAACCACATTCGTCCTATGCTGGATGGTCCCGTTTAGACGCTGCGTTTTTCAGCTACGGTCCGATCAAGACAACAGCCAGCCGACAAGAGGACCGCCACGATTTCTTCCAGGATATCCGTCCGACCGCCTTTGTGCTGCGCCTCTGAGGCGAGAGAGCTATAGTCGCCGCCCTGCCTGTTCGATGGATTGACCGGGAGGCGCTTCCTGGCCGGGCGAGCGGGCGGCTCAGGGCATTACGAGACCCGTGTTAGCGCTGAATAGACGGTCGGACGGACGGGCTCTTGAAAGTGGCTCGAGACACGCTCGCCGAAATGATCTTGCGTTTTTGACATGCAAAACTCTGTCTATTCAGACGCCTAGCTAAAGTCGCTTCACCTGAGTTGTATTGATTCGACGACGGGCGAAAGACAATGGCCGTGACGAATGCCTGGCTTCTCTGTACCTGAGCGCAGAACGGGTCAGACGCTTTCACGTGTCTTACGGCGGCGGCGCCTGGCTTTGACACGTTCGGCCACCGTTGCGGTTGTTATGTTGGGGCGGCGGCGATGAAGGGGATCTAGTTGGAGGATATCGCTTCGATAGGACAGACAACGAGAGGTAGGAGCAGGTCAATCTACGACTGGAAGAGGACTGGAAGAGGAAAGGACTGGAAATAGGATGGGACTGGAAGAGGACTGGAAGAGGACAGTACTAAATAGGACAGGATTTGAAGAGGACTGTACTGGAAATGGACAGGACTAATAGAGGACAGGACTGGAAGAGGACATGAATGGATGAAGACAAGACTGAAAGAGGACAGGACTGGAAGAGGACAGGGCTGGAAGCGAAAAGGACTGGAAAGAGGATGGGACTGGAAGAGGACAGTACTAAACAGGACAGGATTAGAAGAGGACAGTACTGGAATGGACAGGACTAATAGAGGACAGTACTGAAAGAGGAGAGGACTGAAAGGGAACAGTACTGAAAGAGGACAGTACTGAAAGAGGACAGGGTTAGAAGAGGACAGTATTGGAAATGGACAGGCCTAATAGAGGACAGTATACTGAAAGAGGACAGGACTGGAAGGGGACAAGAAATACCAACAGTATCATAAATGCTGATCACCATCATCATCATCATCATCATCATCATCATCATCATCATCATCATCATCAACATCATCATCATCGTCTTTGATGATGTCATCTTCGGTGACATTATCATCATCGATCGTCGTCGCCCATCGTCGTCGACGTCATCATTATCATCATGTCCCTTCTGGAACCTTCCTTTCCTGGTTGGGATCCTTCCTTAGGGAGCTTGGATCGGATCTTGCGTTCTGCTGCCCGCCTTATCGGCCGTAGACACAAATTTGGCCATGTTTCTAGTTCTCCCCTCTGAGCAGCGGATTCCGTTTAGGAGAGCTGCCCTAGTCTGGCGCTTCATACTAGACCTCGTTCCTGCCTATCTTCGTGACCTCTGTTGCCCTGTCTTTAATGCTAGGGCTCTCAATCCCTCCGCTCATCTGAACAGGGTCTCCTACTTGTCCCTTTTGCACGTGCCTCCACTATGCAGAACCGCGCTTTCTCGGTGGTGGGCCTCTCGATCTGGAATGGCCTCCCACTGGAGCTTCGCCCCTTTCCAAGGACCTTCTCTCTAATGTTCTTTTCTCACCTTAACCTTCGGAGGCCGAAGCTCCGTTTCTGGACACGGAGGCCGAAGTGGGGTAGTTTTCTACCCCAAAGAAATATGTAATATCTCAGCTCACAGGTAAGCTACAATGACAAATGAGGTGTCGATTCTAATATATCCAAGGTCAAGGAATCGAAATATCGCATTGTGAATAGTGTGGAATAGTACTATCCAAGATGGCGGCCAATATGGCCGCCGAAACTCAAAAATATGTATATTTAAGCTCATACATTAGCTATAATAACAAATGAAGTGTCCATTGTAATAGTTTCAAGGTCAAAGAATCGAACTATTGCATTGGCAATAGTGTGGGAATAGTACTATTCAAGATGGCGGCCAATATGGCCGCCGAAACTCAAAATGTGTATATCTACGCTCATAGATAAGCTAGAATGAAAATTGAAGTGTCCATTGTAATAGTTTCAAGGTCAACAAATCAAACTATCGCATTGGCAATAGTGTGGGAATAGAACTATCCAAGATGGCGGCCAATATGGCCGCCGAAACTCAAAATGTGTATATCTACGCTCATAGATAAGCTATAATGACAAATGAAGTGTCCATTGTAATAGTTTGAAGGTCAACAAATCGAACTATCGCATTGGCAATAGTGTGGGAATAGTACTATCCAAGATGGCGGCCAATTTGGCCGCCGAAACTCAAAATGTGTATATCTACCGCTCATAGATAAGCTAGAATGACAAATGAAGTGTCCATTGTAATAGTTCCAAGGTCAAAGAATCGAACTATCGCATTGGCAATAGTGTGGGAATAGAACTATCCAAGATGGCGGCCAATATGGCCGCCGAAACTCAAAAATGTGTATATCTACGCTCATATGGCCGCCATCTTGGATAGTTCTATTCCCACACTATTGCCAATGCGATAGTTCTCGATTCCTTGACTTCTCCTGAAACTATTACAATGGACACTTCATTTGTCATTGTAGCTTATCTAAGAGCTTGGATATGCACTTCTTTTATGTTTCGGCGGCCATATTGGCCGCCATCTTGGATAGTACTATTATCACACTATTTCCAATGCAATAGTTCGATTTCTTGGCCTTGGATCTATCACAATGGACACTTCATTTGTCATTCTAGCTTATCTATGAGCGTAGATATACACATTTTTGAGTTTCGGCGGCCATATTGGCACCGCCATCTTGATAGTACTATTCCCACACTATTGCCAATGCGATAGTTCGATTCCTTGACCTGGAACTATTACAATGGACACTTCATTTGTCATTGTAGCTCTAACTATGAGCTTAGATAAACACATTTTATGTTTCGGCGGCCATATTGGCCGCCATCTTGATAGTTCTATTCCACAGTATTGCCAATGCGATAGTGCGATTCCTTGACCTTGGAACTATCACAAAGCACACTTCATTTTTCATTATTGCTTATCTATGAGCTTAGATACACACATTTTGAGTAATATCTGCTATAAATACATCTTCATTATGAACGAAAAATTGTAACGCCGAGGCCGAAGTGGGGTAGATTTCTACCCCATGACACTTTGAACTGAAATAACTTTCTCAGACAACATGACATGATGATCGTTTTGGTGTGGGAATATGTCGGGGGTGTTAACTTGTAAACATGTGGAACGTCAAGTTATGACTACCTACAGTTACTCCGCAATCAACATCCAAACACCGCTGGGGTAGAAATCTACCCCACTTCGGCCTCCGAAGGTTAAGGCTGTTGTTTTTAGCCGTGCTGGAGTTGGGAGCGCCTCTGAGTTGTTTTCTTGAAGGAACGCTACATAAATGTTCGATATGAATGAATGAATGAATGAATGAATGAATGAATGAATGAATGAATGAATGAATGAATGAATGAATGAATGAATGAATGATCGGCATCGTCGTTGTAATCATCATCTTAAAGAATCGTCGTAGTCGTCTCATAGTCGGGCGGCATTATCATCCATCATCATCATCATCATCATCATCATCATCATCATCATCATCATCATCATCATCATCATCATCCTCATCATCATCATCATCATCATCATCATCATCATCATCATCATCATCATCCTCATCATCCTCATCATCATCATCATCATCATCATCATCATCATCATCATCATCATCATCATCATCATCATCATCATCATCATCATCATCATCATCATCATCATCATCATCCTCCTCATCATCATCATCATCATCATCATCATCATCATCATCATCATCATCATCATCATCATCATCATCATCATCATCATCATTATGACAATAATATTGTTATCATCAGCTTTCTCGTCTTGGGCATAGACATCCTCCTCCTCCTCCTCTTCCTCCTCCTCCTCTTCCTCCTCCTTTTCCTCCTCCTCCTCTTCCTCCTCCTCCTCCTCTTCCTCTTCCTCCTCCTCCTCTTCCTCCTCCTCCTATTCCTCCTGCTCCTGCCTCTCCTCCTCCTCCTCCTCCTCCTCCTCCTCCTCTGCCTCGTCCTCCTCCACGTCCTCTCCTCCTCCTCCTCCTCCTCCTCCTCCTCCTCTTCCTCCTCCTTCTATTCCTCCTCCTCCTGCCTCTCCTCCTCCTCCTCCTCCTCCTCCTCCTCCTCCTCTGCCTCGTCCTCTTCCTCCTATTCCTCCTCCTCCTGCCTCTCCTCCTCCTCCTCCTCTTCCTCCTCCTCCTCTGCCTCGTCCTCCTCCACGTCCTCATCCTGCTCCTAGTCACCACCACCATCATCATCACTATCACATGTATGTCGAAATGGTGATATCATTATCATTATCATAGTAATGATCCTCATCGTTACCGTTATTAACACTTCATTTTCGCCTTTCATCAACGTTGTCGTTGCGGCCTTTATCATTGCGTCGTTGTCATAGTCGTTGTAATCACTAACATCGTTTTCGCCATTACATGATGAATTAATAAACGTTGTTATCATAACGTCAACATCAGATCTGTTCCATCAGTCACAGACTGATGCTTTCTGCGAAGCAGATGTTTCTATTAAAATCAAATATTAATCAAATCATTTCCATTGCTCTTTTCTAATGATGTCCAAGACAATTATAGTCAAAGGATCGCTTCGAGCCTTCGAGCGAAATCGTATTCCATTGGAAGCCAAGATGAAATCCACTGAAAAAGTCAGGTTGCAATTTCTTTGAAAATACAGGTTGAAATGCATAAGATGATTGAGGTTGAAATCTACTAGGCCTATTATAGAAGCCAGGTTGAAATACAATATAGAAGCCAGGTTGGAATCCATTACAGAAGCTAGGCTGAAATTCATTAGATGATCCAGGTTGAAATCCACGAAAGAAGCCAGGTTTAATTCACTGAAAGAGCCATGCTAAAATTCGCTAAAGAAGGCAGTTTGGAACCCATTATAGTAGCCAAGCTGATATGTATGCTGTATAGTATAATACTAGTAAAGTTATTTACAACTACGGTAGAATTGGTATGTATGAGTTGATATTCAGTTGTTCTATTGTCAGAATTATTTTCCCTGTTTCCATAACTACGCCACTGCTCGTACTCGAGGAGGAAGGAGGAAGCCAGTCCAAAGCCTGGATAAAGGAGGAAGGAGGAAGCCAGTCCAAAGCCTGGATAAAGGAGGAAGGAGGAAGCCAGTCCAAAGCCTGGATAAAGGAGGAAGGTGACACTAATCGATCATCTATGTTATAGAGCGACGTCTTTAAACCGCAACTAATCAGCCATTTTGTTTTGATTGCGTGAATTCTGTTCTATTTGCCCGACCTCCTTCAAATGCAGCACTCATCACGCATCGCACTTGTTTTCTCTCTAATGCAATGTAGTCAATGGAGATCTTCTAATTTTCTGAGCGCCACACAAAAGCTGTCTTAGATAGACGAGTTTATTTGCCAACGTCTAATCGAATCACGTTCGTAACAACCTGGCTATTTCGTCTGCTTCAGTCCCAACTAATCAAGAAGTCTGGAGGTGAGATGGAACAGCCATGGAAGACAACGTAGGTCTAAGTCCGGCTGGATGTATGACGCCGACCGCTGGCACTATATGACCATGGATGGATGGATGGATTGATGGATGGATGGATGGATGGATGGATGGATGGATGGATGGATGGATGGATGGATGGATGGATGGATGGATGGATGGATGGATGGATGGATGGATGGATGGATGGATGGATGGATGGATGGATGGATGGATGGATGGATGGATGGATGGATGGATGGATGGATGGATGGATGGATGGATGGATGGATGGATGGATGGATGGATGGATGGATGGATGGATGGATGGATGGATGGATGGATGGATGGATGGATGGATGGATGGATGGATGGATGGATGGATGGATGGATGGATGGTTAAAATACGTGAATGGAAGGGAGTATGGAAGGATGGATGGATGGACTAATGGATTGTGGTTGTGGTGCTAAGTGCACTATGCTGAATAATAATTATCCTTTTAGGTCAGTGGTTGTGTTCGAATCCCAGGGCTCTATGCGACTCCGTTGTACAGCCATGTTTATGGAGTGAATAGAGATCTTTTTAAGTCTAGTACTGCGCCATCAACAATTATGGTCTATATTTTCGTATTAGCGTCTATTGTTAGAGGCGCCGTCTAACAATAGTCATAATCAAGTATGTGATGTTGCCTTCATGAGGCCAGTGACATGAGACCGAAAGAAACTTGGTTAGTAAGGAAGGGGGCATGAGTGGATAGAGGCTGAAACCTTCATACACATATTTTCTCCATACGGCTAAACTGTGTCCACTGGATCCAAATGTCTTACGCCGTTAAACACAAACACTGGGTGCTCACTGGATGTTTTGCTCGACGGGAAGCCAGTGCAATGAAAGTAACATTGGTGAAATATGTTGATATGTGTCGTGTTTGTCATGGCTAAGGCCAGGGAGCTCTGAAGTACTTACAAATTCTGCAAATCTCTCGTAGAGAAATAAGCTACAGTTGTGACTGCAGATAGAAACCACGGCTTTGAATTACTAACGAAACAATGAAGAATAATTCGGGCCATGTACCTCCCCTACAAGTGGGATCATGCGCGTTGAACCAGGAGATGGGTATTTGATTTCATTGTTTTTCCTTGGTCAACAACATAGGTCTACGGATTCCATCCATCGTTGAAGTTTCTTATCTTATCCTTGATTAGCCTGGAAATTAATTTTGCCCGGTTTCATGGACATTGCACAGTATACTTGACGGACAACGTACTTGACAGACAGCATACTTTAGGACAGCATACTGTCATTATCTCGTGCTATTGTTCTTAGTTGGTTTGTTCATTTTGATGTCATTGGTGGTTTGCAGAAACAGAAGCAGACAGAAGTACAGACAGACAGAGACACATAGGTAGAGAGACATACACAGACGACGACACACACAGAAACGAACACGAATTAAACAACGGAAACAAGTGACTTACACACATAGACAGCATAGACATAGAAAGACAAAGGCATAGAAACACATAGGCCTACACAGAGACTTACACACAGAGACAAAGACACAGTCACCTAGACAGACGGCCAGAACCAACCAGCCTCAACCGCCCACCCCACCCCCCGCGGTATACAGAGAGACATGTGGACTAGCACCAAAATCATTTTGTCTACTGATTTGTTAGAATCTGTCACGGATCCTGACCCAACATCCGGGTCTTTCTGGCCCCGTTCGTGATACTTGTGCTAAATATTCCTTCCAGAAGGCGTGAAGCGAATCACGTGACTGCACAGCCGGTTGTCCAGAAATCTTGTTGTCTTCTGTGGTTTCTACTTTTAAGGTTCGACTAAAATGCAGGTGTTATAAATGTATTTGTTTTTCTATAGCGAACATACGTTCCCTCGACCCCTCTCATTTTTCACTGAATTGATCGAGTATCAGGTGTTTGGTCACAGTTTTCCTCTGCGGTTTAATTTTGTCCTGAAAAACAGCTGTGTTATTCATTTGAGTTCATAGGCTTAGTTATAATTTTATCTTATGAATTGCATGGTACTATATGCTTGTATTTCTATGGTGTTGCATTCACTGTGCAGTACTTTATGTACATAACCTTTTCTTCGTTTTTCAGATTCCTTCTGCAGGATGCTTATTGTAGTCACAAAGGAAACGAAGTTTTCTTTTTAACAATTAAAGATCCATTCCATTCGTCAGGTGTTATTATCTGATGTACCTAGTAACATACTGAGTAGTATGTTCCAGTGACTATGGCCGCCATGGTCGTTCATGTAGCCCTCCTCGTTTAACCAGTCGAGACTGGCAACACCGAACATGGCAGTGGCAGATTTTAACTTACTGAGCACGTAGGCGGATGTTGTATTTTGCGGAATATGGACTTTCACAATTGCTGTAAGAGTATAGAAAGGTCTTCCGATTAGCGACGTATTGTTTGCGATGAAGGGTGATGTGCAAGAGTTATGATAGGGACTTTTACAGCGGTTGTTCGACATACTCTACCCATCCAGAAAAATAATCTTTTCCTTCCGAACGCTTTTAACGGATACAGAAACCCGCAATATATTCGTCGTTGTGAAAGATTTTGACGCATATTCTGCAGGAGGTGAAGTTTCTGCAGCAAGATAATGGCTAGGCTGGTGTGTGGATATAAGATATCGAAAAATATTTGTCATATTTGAAGATACGTACATATGAAGCCCATCATTTCTGTGGATGGTCTTAGCCAGCATCTGAATGGAATATATTCTGTACGTTGGGACATTTTGGCGTAGGCAGCAGTGGCTGTGGAGACGCACTAAGTCTTAGGCGCATTCATGAATCTACAGGAAAAACTACTTACCCTCGAAGCGCCACAACTAAAGCAGGAATCTCAATGAAATCGTGACACCAATAGTTTTTGACGCATTCGCAATACAAAGAGATTTTTATGACGTGTTTTGTCCATTATACAGGATTTGCTGTATTTTCTTTACGTTGAGGAAAGACATGCGTTGGACCGCATTGCGTAGGCGGATTTTGTCGAGATATCTAAATCCGGAAATCATTTGTAATCGCTACATTGAGAAAACATATACAAAGACTGTATTGGACGCGAAAGAGTTAATCCGGTAGGGCTTAACCTGATTCCTGATTATCAGTATGTGTGTGAGACTGAGGATACGTGTGCTAAAAGTCACACTGAATGAGAACGGATTCTCTGACTAACTTTGTAATCACAATATGTTCTTGAAAAGACAGAGGATGTAAATGAAAATCCGTGGATTTATCTGAAGGATAATACAAATGAAAATGCGTATGGTCTATTATGAGGATTTCTGATAATACAGAAGTGTAACTGTTCTTAGAAACATTCACTTTCGAAATATCGGCAACATGAGTTGACTCCCCAATTATTCTGCTCTGCACACAAATCAACCGAAATCGAATCAGCTTGCCCTACATAAATTCCCGAATCGTGTTACTGACGTCACACCAACTACCTTCCACGCAAAATGGCCGACGATGACGCAATTGAGATCGACGAATTCGCCATGTTCCAGGCGCGATCGATGGGCATCGAGACGGAGTACCTGGAGATGGCAAAGGCTGGGAGACACCAGGGACGCAGCTCTCACAACCGCCGTGGGGAAGAGAACAGTCCAGGGACGTCGAGTGGCCGAAGACGGGGTCAGAGGTCGAGCGGAGGGAGGCAGAGGAGTTCAAAGCAGTCAAGAGGTGAGGAGGAAACAGGAACCCCTTATGACTCTCCCAATTCACCGAGACAATGCGACGACGCTCCCACCAAAGACTGGAACTGTAAGGTCAGATCCGGTGTCCCTGACCTTGACGAGACCTCATCCCAGGACGTCGAGGAGACCGAGGGACAGCGAGAGAACGGCGAGGAGTGTCTGCAGCCGCTCCAGAGGTCGCACTCATACCGTTCGAAGCGATCCGGAGGGAAGCAGTCGTGGGCGGAAGAGGACCCAGCGAAACCGGACGAGGTGACTGACCAACAGGACGACGCTGAACCCATCACCTGCGACCTTAAGAGAACCCTAACGATGCCGGCCAAAAGACACCGAGACCGACCAGCGACCAAGTCCTCGATCGACGGAGCAGGACGCGAGTCCATCCGGTCGTGGGGTCGGCCCCGCGATCCCCCTGCACTGCAAGAGGACAACGACAACGAGGAAGAGGAGGAGGAGGAATCGAAGGCAGGTGACTTCCGGTCCAGTCCGGGCTTCCGCGGAAACGCATCGAGGACTCGAAGATCGGAGAACGGCGAAGACGGACCAGGCAGCGAGGGACGGGCGGGTAGAGGCAAGGCTGGGGTCGCCTGGAAGGATACGGTCACCGGCGGCTGCCATAACTCTCCGCCCGGCCACGACCAGGGAGTCACCGGGAAGAAATCCTGCCTTCTGAGACACGACAGCAGCGGCAGTTGCCAGCTGCGTAATCCCCAGACACCGGAGTCCCGTCGCCGACGTACATCCAACGAAACGAACGCTCGTACTTCGACCGGTGACGCAGGAAAGAGCGGGACGTTGGACCGTCTCTCCACCGGGACCCAGAACGACGTCGGAGGGTCTCGGCCAGAGAATGGACGCGGCGGCGGTGAGTCTGGGATTAGGGACCCTGCGGGGGTCGGAGTTCGTGTGGCCACCAGTCGAGTGGAACGTCCTCCACCGGGACATGAAGCCACTGTTTACAAGGTCCTCGTGCTTGGCAGTCAGGGAGTGGGAAAGTCAATGGTTACTCAGCAACTGCTGACAGCGGGAAACGACGACGAAGACGGTCAGTAATCAATCAATAGATCAATCAATGAATAAATGAATAAATGAAGCAATCAATGAATGAATGAATGAGTGAAACAATAAAAGATAAAATGAATTAGTAATTAAATCAATCAATCACTCGACGAATCAATGAGGAAATTAGTGAGTCAGGCAGTGAGTGAATTAATGAATTCGTGAGGCAATGAATGAAAGCATACACGCATGTTTAATTGCTTGTTTCAATGAAGGAATAAATTGACAGTGAATTTATTAGTTATTTAATGAGTGAATGAGCAAATGAATAAATGAATGAATGATACAATAAAAGATGAAATGAATTAGTAATTGAATCAATAAATCACTCGACGAATTAATGAGTCAAGTAGTGAGTTTGTCAGTGAATGATTTAACTAATTCGTGCAGCAATGAATAAACATATAATAAATGCACGATTAATTGCATGATTCAAAGAATGAATGAACGAACCAACGAACGAATAAATAAATGAATGAATGAATGAGCAAATGAACGAATTAACTGACAATGAATTGATTAGTTAAGTAATTAATGAATGAGCAAATGAACGAATTAACTGACAATGAATTGATTAGTTAATGAATGAATGAATGAGCAAATGAACGAATGAACGAACGATTGAATGAATGAATGAAATAACGCGTCAGACGTCAGTCAGTGTTAGCATTGAAATTGTATCCAACGACAACAAACCACTGGATAAACCCGGAGAGCCTCGACAGCGAACACTTGTCAATTTCCCATCAAGACACAACGGGAGTCGATCCCCGGAACTGATAGGTGAAAAGCACACACATTATCCGGCTGTCATAGTGTCATCGGCTGCCATAGTGTCACTGGCACCGGGTCTTCGATTAGCACCACCGCCGACGGGGCTCTCTCAAGCGCTCCGTAATAGTTTGACCTACCGCGCAAATATTTGCCAGTACCGTCGACTACGACGGAAAAAGCCGCTATATAAAACGACCGATTAGATTAGATGAGATTGGCGATGACTGAGCATGCGCACCGGAGACCACCGTTCGTCTATTTATTCTGCGCCAACATCTCTCAACTCGACTGTCAGCGAATCGTCACGAACTCTTTGGCGGTGCGTTCAAAGAGTGTGGCGACGTCACCAGGCGATCCACTCAAAGGAATTCGATCGGTCATCATCCCATTTCCTCTCTCAGGTGTCCTCAATCAGACATCGAGTGTCCAATGGTCCGCGGCATATCACACCGTGGTCCTAGTATCCGCTTCGCTTGGGGCTTGGCAAATGTATCCAGAATGCAATATCATAAACTCGCATAAAGTAAGTGAGTAATCTAAGACAATGAATTTTTTTATTTTAAGATGCATACATACACACATGCCTACATACATACGTACGTAATAATACGTACATAAATATATATATATATGTACTTGCATATACACGTATGTTCATACGTACATCCATACATATATATACATACATATACGTTAGACGCAGTGCCGGATTTATGCACAAGTCAACCATGCATGCTAAAGCTTAAGGCCTCACATACATACATAATGTATATTGTATACATAATATATATTCGTGTTTACTATTAATTCAAACTGACACACCGCACAATTATTACGAGTCATACTATGGACGGATGATTACAAGTTATTAGAGGAGTCGAATTTAACTGTATGGCAGCCATGCAAGGCCTACAGCTCATTTTACCAATGCTACTTAGCGAATGGAAGGCTGCGTGGACCTTTGGCAGGGTAGCGGGAATCGATCCCGCGTCCATGGTGATCTTCTGCTCTTTGTGGCGGAGTGTTGCCATTCACCGAAACCTCCTCACATTTCCAGAGAACTCCTTTGGGAAAAAACTGCACTCGGACGTCAGCCTGTAGCGTATATACACAAGGCGATATTTGCGTCACAAAAAAACTCTCAAGTCCCAAGTGTGGCGAGGGCTCTCAAACGTTAATGGATTAGAACCTCGTAAAGTCTAAATCCGGCACTGGTCATACGTAGGCCATATATAATACATGCATACACACATACCTACTTATATGCACACACACACACACACACATACCTACTTACATGCATACATACATGCATATGTACATGCGTGGTCTGCGTACATCCATCCATGCTAACATAAGTTGTACGTAGATTAGCATTACAGAGTCATATTGACTCTAACATCATTTAGATTATCGAATGGAACACCTCTGAGTAGGAATCTTGAAGTGGCACTATATAAATTTTTGGACAATAAATAAGTAAATAAACATACACAAATTATAGCCTACGTATATACATTGTAAAGGGTGCACGTGCTGGGTGGTTTACCTGTGTTTTATTTTGGCCACAATTCACGGTACCAGTGTGCCATAAATAGGTGGCGTGATACAGGGAGTGACTGCAGTAGCGTTTTGACCACTCCTTGTTCTGAGAGGATGTAAATATGACTGCAGTAGACAGGAAAATGTATTGCAGAAATGAGGTTGTTATGACTTGTCGGTCGTAGTGTTTCATAAACGTTGACACGACATGGGACGACCTCGTAACAATATATTCCATTGTCGCGTGCTGTCCTTTTTTCGCTCATTACGGCAGAAGGGATGGGCTCGTCACATATTATGCGTAGCTTTGCACTGTGACAGTGGTCTCTAGTCACCACCATTTTTGGTCCTGTGTTGAAATACGTATTGTGAGTCTGCATCATGACAGCGACGATAATAGTATTAACGGCGGTGTCGAGTGTTTTTTTTATTGCAACCGATTTTCACACCATAATATGCTGAGGAAAGTAGGCTACATTGGTTAGAAAGGGAGGCCCAAAAGGGATTGCAATCCCGCGAGGAGGGACACCCTAAGTGCGAGTATTACCAAATCAATCGAAAGATGGAATTGAATAAAGATACAGAGTGTAAAGTAAACAGCCACGGTATAAACTACACGAACAAAAGTAGACCATAATCCAAAATTTACTGGGAGCATAATTTACATTACATAAAGCTGTTTTCTTGCTTATACTTTACTATTTCAATGATGATAGATGATCATTGCTCCCACGTTAGCTTACTTATTGTTTTATGTTGCATAATTTGGTGACGTCGTTCAATGTCTTTTTCTCTCATAAATCAATCCAGTCTCTGCTATCTATTGCCAACACTGAACTTATCCATGTGGCGGAATGGTTTAAGGCTAATAAACTTTCTCTTAACCTGGGAAAAACTAATTATGTCCTTTTCCGATCTCATCGGAAACCCGTCCCTGCTACTGATTCCATCCTCTCCATTGACAATATTCCTATTGCTCAAGTCAATTCTTCCAAATTCCTTGGGGTCTACATTGACCAACATTTAACCTGGAATGATCACATAAGTAACATTTCCACTAAGGTTGCCAAGAACATACGGATTCTGGCTCGTGTATCCTACCTGTTACCTTCTAGAGTTCTGCATACACTATATTATTCTCTTGTTTACCCTTATTTGACATACTGTAATATCGCCTGGGCCTCCAATTATTCCTCTCGTCTGAATAGGCTATTTATATTACAGAGACGAGTTGTACGTATTATTGCTGGGAAATCATTGATAACTAACAGAGCAAGTAGATTTAGTATACTACGAATACTTAATATCCCTCAGATAAATAAATTGCAAATCTGTGAATTTATGTATCGCTTTGCCAACAAATCTCTTCCCCCAATCTTCAGTCGCTACTTCTCTAAGATCTCTGATACACATTCTCATTATACAAGATCTCTCGATAACTTTGATGGAACCTATGCCCGCACTAACACTCGTTATTTTACCTTAAGATGTGCTGGTCCTCCTGTCTGGAATAACCTACCGAAGTCACTGCGCACTCTTCCGAATCTTGCCCGGTTTAAAAAAGAGGTCAGAGCCTACCTCCTTGACAATAGTCAATGCGTTTTCTAAATATGGTTATTCATTGTTATACCACAATTAGTTAAGTGACCTAGTTAAGTGTTGTTAGTTAAGCCAGTTATTCTCATTTTTTTCTGACAATGCTATTTGAGTAGACTATACTCAACTGTCATCCCTCTGCTAACATGGTAAACGGGTATCCCTAACTTAGCGGGACTTCAGTCCCTTCTGGGAACCCGATTGTTTCCCTTAAATGTTAATAAGATAATCATGTGATCTGTCTGTTTTAATTTCCATACTTATGATCGTTGATTATGATTATTCTGGATCACTACTTGTAAACTATTCTATGGAAACAATAAAAGGATTGATTGATAGTGTTGTAGTTGACAGTAGAGAATGGGAGGGGAGGGAGGAGGCAACCACCGTTTAGTGAGTCTAAGTTACGGTCTCTCTTCTCTCTGTTCAAACACCCTTCCTATTTTAAGGAGTGCCTCTTTTCTAGACAATCAATTTGGGAACCCTATAATAATGTATGCCTTCTAAAACGTGCTCGACTCTCTTGCTATTGGCACACTCACCTTAAATTTTACCCAAGAAAAGACCTGTCACAACACATATACTCACATACAAACACCTATTCACATAATTATACACACACCTACACACATACAGACACATACACACATATACACACACACTTAGGTGTATATGGTACAAATGTAATATAACGAACAATTTAAATAGCGCTTGCAAACACCTGGTCTTCTATCAATGTAACTGATCTATGTATGTTGACTCGTTGAGCTGAATCGGTTCAACCAGTACGCGTCTAAAAATGTTCTCGTGCACAAGAATTCGAAAACCATTACATGTAATAGTACACATTTATTTAAGCGTTACTATCCAATGAATGAAGCATCAATCGATGGCGCTGAGCAATTTGAAATTAAGGACTTGCTCTAAGTCCCTATACATAATATATGTCATATATTATAATATAAGTAAGTATAAAATACTGATTCCCAGAGAATGCATGTATCAGTTCGATTGCTTTTATCTCGGCATTTCCGTGCCATGTATTCAATTTTCCGCTTCCATTTCGTTCCCCTTTGCATATAATATTATACAAAGCAAAGCAAAGGTTGGGACGAAGTGGAGGCTCTCAATTCCTTCCCTTCACCGCTCGAATCGGCAATGGACGAATCCAAAGGTCCTGGACACGGGACCAGCGCATGACAGGAATTTCTGTTTTCTTCTCTGTTTACACCATGTACCAAATTCTGCTGCCTAGTGACTGAGGAATGTACGCACAAACGACTTGCCCTGCAGGGTCGACACATGAAGTCTAACCCGTAACGGCATGATATTCGATCAAGCATGTTACCAATAGGCCAAAATGTATCTGTATAATGATGAATGGTAATACACATGCGGATAACTGTCTATCACTGTCTATCTGTCTGTCTGTCTGTCTGTCTGTCTGTCTGTCTGTCTGTCTCTGTCTATTTGACTATCTGGCTCCCCAGCTGTCAGGCTGCCTGTTTGGCTTTCTGCGTATCTAATGATGATGATGATGATGATGATGATGATGATGATGATGATGATGACGATGATGATGACGATGACGATGACGATGACGATGACGATGACGATGACGATGACGATGACGATGACGATGACGATGACGATGACGATGACGATGACGATGACGATGATATGATGATGCTGACGACGACGACGACGACGATGATGATGGCTACATCGCATCGCTGGCAGTACTTAACGTTATGTTAGGTCCATTGAGTCATAGCCTATCACTTCCGATCGCATTGCTTTGTATGATGAGCGAAGACACTGGACGACGTTGTTGATGCCACAGCCGCATCTGAAGAATTGTCTCTGTCTGTCTTTCTCTTTCTATCTGTGTGTGTATCTCCTCTCTGCGTCTCGCTCTGCGCTTTTCTGTTTCTGTTTGCATGCTTCACGCCCTCTTTGTCCTTTTCTGTCACTCATTCTGCATCTGTGAATATCTATCTGTCTACTTTTCTCTGCCTCTTTCTGACTGTAAATCTCTTTCTCTCTCTCTGTCTTTCTTTCCCCATCTGTCTGTCTGTCTCTGTCTCTGTCTCTGTCTGTCTGTCTGTCTGTATCTCTCTGTCTTTTTCTCTCTCTGTCTTTCTGTCTTTCTGTCTTTTTTTTCTGTCTGTCGTTCTGTCTGTCTGTCTGTGTCTGTGTCTGTGTCTGTGTCTGTCTCTGTCTCTGTGTCTGTCTCTGTCGCTCTCTGTCTCTGTCTCTCTGTCTCTCTGTCTCTCTGTCTCTCTGTCTCTCTGTCTGTGTCTGTGTCTGTGTCTGTGTCTCTCTCTCTCTCTCTCTCTCTCTCTGTCTCTCTCTCTCTCTCTCTCTCTCTGTATTATATCTTTCTTTTATAGATCTGTCTTCTCTGTCTGCCTCTGCTTCTCTCTATGCCTCTCCATTTGCCTCTTACTCCCATTCTCTCGCTACATAACTCTCCCTCCCTCTCTGGCTGCATATCTCCCGGCGGTACTGCATGGAACGAATAAAGCAGGCGTTCAGATTTTGCCCCACACCCTCAACGACCGTCGTCCTTCCGTCCCTACATCCGTCCGCCGCCGCCTGTTCATTTAATTCGCAGATAGGCGATCAATAGCACGCATATTGCTTTCTGGATTGGCCAGGCGGCCAGCCATCCTAGACGCAGCGCCTGCACTGATCGAGTCTGCCTCCCTCCTTCTTCGCTCCCTCCCTCCCACCCTGCCCTCCCTCCCCAAGGCATGTCGTCATCGCAACCAAACAGGTGGCGTGACGACCATCATTTGCTGGCGGTGGTGGCCCTCTGCCTGTATGCGGTGGGCCTTGGGCGTCCGGCCGAAATAGAGCCCAGCGGGGCGGTTGGGAGGCATTGTGGCCAGGGATATATCTCTCCATCAATACGAAATATTAGGAAAGATTATTCGGTTATATGCGGGACAAGAAACGATTCTTGTATGTATGCATTTTGTATGAATGTATTTATGTATGTATGTATAAAATTGTATATATGTATGTAACATTGTACATGTATGTATGTATGTATACATGTATGTATGTATGTATGTATGTATGTATGTATGTATGTATGTATGTATGTATGTATGTATGTATGTATGTATGTATGTATGTATGTATGTATGTATGTATGTATGTATGTATATGTTAGAGCTGTACCGATTAAAGGGCCATACGCGGCCATATGGTACAGCTCTAATGTATGTATGTATGTATGTATGAATGTATGTATATATGTATGTATGTATGTATGTATGTATGTATATTTATGTATGCATGTATTTATGTTTGTATGAATATATGTAGGCATGTTTGTTTGCTTGTATGTATGTATGTATGTATGTATGTATGTATGTATGTTTGTATGTATGTATGTATGTATGTATGTATGTATGTATGTATGTATGTATGTATGTATGACATTGTATGTAGTTATTTATTTATGTATGTTTGTTTGTTTGTATGCACGTATGTACATATTTATGTATGAATATTATGTATATATCTACGTATAGGATCCTGAGTGGCCGAGTGGGTTGGTAGCCTGCTCGTCACACTGGCGCCCCGGGTTCGCTTCCCGGTCGGGTCAGTTTATCAGAGATTAATTTCTCGGATCTTTACTGCGGGTGGCTCGGTCGCATTATAAACGTGGAGTACAATACAACACACAATACAACACATCACAATACAACTGGGGCGCGGTGGTTTAGGGGTATGTTCGGTGCCTTGCAGCTGGAGGGTTGCGGGTTCGAATCCACCTCAAAGTCGCCGCGTAGGGACCCTGGACAAGTCCTTCACTCGCAATTGCTCATGCGCTTCGGCGTGAAACTCCGATTCAGCGTTCGCGCAGTAGTCGGGAGCGCCTCTGAATGGGAAATCTTGTAGGGGCGCTATAACAAGTGTTCAAATACAATACAATATTATGTACAAGACACTTAACATAGTGCGTTTAAAATACTTCACAAAAGCGCTGCGCACATGGCTATCTGCGGATCTAAACAAATGCGTTTGCAAATGTTTGCCGCAAAAGGTCGAATGCAGTAAGTGCAATGGAAAACATGGTGCAATAGTGCAATACTTGAGAAGGTACGACGGACTTTAGCGGCACCTGCATAACTTCACAGCTAGCAGAGCGTTCGCGGACTTGAAACTGGAACACATTGCTCGTTGATGTATGATGATTATTAAACATGGCATATAGCAAACTTCTGGACTACAGAATCAGAGACTTGATGAGTCATGACTGCAACTCTCTGCTCAACCGATTTTGTAATGGAAATTTTCTTAGAAGCTATATATTGATGCCGTGTACATCGTCATAACGACATTTCCGAGTGGTGTCAGTCCCAAGCCTGGAAAAAGGTGGGGACGTCGTCAACGGCTCTTCACAACCATAAGACGTCGTTAAACCTATATAGACGCGAATAGAAAAAGACAATCAAACTATTGAAAAGAATGGTATATTCAGTAGACTTCAATAGACTTTCGAACCGATCTGCACATATAATATATAACACTGCCGCGGAGAGAAACAAACAAACAGAGACAGACCGACAGAGACAGAGACAGACAGAGAGATCAGAGTTACGCAGAGAAGGTGGAACGGGAACACAACAGCCGAATTTTAAAGCAGACGATAATTTTTATTAGTAGATTACGATCGAGGGCAACGTTGACTCTGCAGGGGATACGATAAGAATAATTTCCAACAGGTTGAATCCATCGAATGTTGCATCCATCCCATCAGAGAAGGCTAACACAACCTTAGGTTGTAATAATAATAATAATAATAATAATAACAATAATAATAATAATAATAATAATAATAATAATAATAATAATAATAACAATAACAATAACAATAACAATAACAATAACAATAACAATAACAATAACAATAACAATAACAATAACAATAACAATAGGCCTAATAATAATAATAATAATAATAATAATAATAATAATAATAATAATAATAATAGCTTAATGCTTATGACACGCCCCACACGCCCCACACTCATAATAATAATAATAATAATAATAATAATAATAATAATAATAATAATAATAATAATAATAATAATAATAATAATAATAATAATAATAACGATCAGTGGTTACTCACATCCATGCCTATCAGGATGGGCGGACTTGGAATAAGAAGAGCATCTTCGTTGGCACTTCCAGCTTTTTAGCCTCAGCCGCAAGATCTCAACTCACCCAATCGCTCATCCTCACTCTCACTCAGGTGCCCGAAGACTCTATCGTGGAAGTAATGAGAACCCGATGGCAGCAGAGCATTGCAGAAACGACCGACTTCCCATCAACAGACGGCAATCAGTCTTCATGGGACACGCCACTGCTCTCGGTGGCCATGCTGGAGATAACATCGCGCTCTCGGGATTCGTACGACCGAGCCAGGCTTAATGCTATACAGGCCCCACACGCCTCGGACTGGCTATTCGCCCTCCCTCTAGCATCTCAAGGCTTAAGACTCAATGACGAAGACATGAGGGTAGCGGTGGGCTTGAGACTGGGGGCGGTCATCTGTGCCCCACACACATGTCCATGTGGTACAATGGTTTCAGCCAGAGGATCGCACGGTTTGGCTTGCACGTTGGGTTTCGGCAGACAAACCAGACACTCTTCCATCAATGAAATCGTGCTACGCAGCCTCATCAGGGCAGGTACACCGTCGATCAGGGAACCGACTGGCCTCGCCCGATTGGATGGGAAAAGACCAGATGGCCAAACCCTGATTCCATGGAACAACGGGCGTTCCCTGATTTGGGATGTCACAATTGTAGACACTTTTGCGCCGTCGTACTTGGTCGAGACAGCTGTAGCGGCGGGAGGAGCGGCGGAAATAGCCGCGACTAGAAAGAAGAACAAATACGAGGAGCTTCAAACAAGATACCTTTTTACTCCAATCGCGATAGAGACGATGGGACCTTTGGACCAGGAGGGCCTGGCTTTTATCAAGGAACTCGGCAGACGGTTGACCAGAACAACGGAAGATCCACAAGAAACCTTCTTCCTTTTTCAAAAGATCTCTGTTACTGTCCAGCGATTCAACGCTGTCGCATGCCTTGGTACAATGGGGCCCTAGAACTCTGATCTTAGAGGAACAATAACTGTTTTATAATAATAATAATAATAATAATAATAATAATAATAATAATAATAATAATAATAATAATAATAATAATAATAATAATAATAATAATAATAATAATAATAATAATAATAATAATAATAATAACTGAAGCGAAATTATTCAGTCGAGACAAGGATACAATACTGAGTTTACATAAATCATTGGTTAGGCCACAGTAAGAATATTTCATCCATACCTGACACAGGACATATAGAAAAACTTGAGAAAGTACAAAGAAGTGATTTGAGCTATAAAAGCGAATGGAGGCTACAAGGATATAAGCTATGAAGAAAGGTTGAAAAGGTGTTGATTAACAACATTAGAGAGAGGGAGGAGTAGAAGCTAATAAGGTTATCACATAAAGGAAGCACTGCAGTGGGAGATGTTCTTTGAATTAGCACCAAAGGCGACTCGAGGACATATATACTGTAGGTACAAATTATTTAAGAAACCCTAAGGAACATTAGGACAGAAATTCTTCAGTGCAAGAGTTGTGGAATTATCGGGATGAGACTACGGTCTCAGTGGACAATAACGCAGCTTATAAGAGGAAGCTAGGAGATAAAATCTATTAAGCATGCATCAACAGTTAATTTGCAGCGGTTCAAACACAGTCTTCTGAACCTCTTAAAGTTATGTTATGTTCAGATCGAAGCGGCTACAGACATTCCGGGGCCCTTCGGCAGAGCAGTCACAGGCCTCTAAACTATCTTTAGGCTTAATGAGAAATTTAATAAAACAAATGGTTGAAATAATAAAACTATGATTTTATTCAGTTGTTAATTTTTAAAAAATTAATTTTTAAATTTATGCTAACTAAAAACCAACTTTTCTGGATTTGGTTACTGCAAAATCGTTTAGAATCTATAATATCCTCGTAGTTCATTGATTTTACCAGATCATATTCGATTGCAAGGGTTGCAAGACCATTCGACATAACAGATAGTTGAACACTTTTAATTTGCTTGAGCTTATAATATATTTCATGAGTTGATTGTGTGCCCAGCCCGTACCCCTAAGAGTCGCCGGACCCATGGGCATTTTGCCCTCTGTCCCCCTCTCGGCGGGCCTGGCTATGTTGTGTTATGTTATGTTGCTGTCGGGAGAGAGTTGAAGCGAATACGTGACCGTCTTATCCGAGTGTATTTGTAAGGATTAGCTTGTTATTCAATGGCTGCAGCTACAAATATGCTGATATGATCTCTGAATGCATGCATGCTTCCATATTATGAACGTCTTTGAACACGATTCATGTTTTATAACTCAGCTTTGCAATAGAAACCATTGACGCAAAATCAGGCCATGGTAGGGATTATCCAGAATTCCAACACACTCGGACTATAAGCCGGCTCATACATCATTAATTCAAATCGACCACTATATCATTTTGCATGTTTGTGTTCACCAAGTGAAAATACGAATATGCGATCATAGAAATAAAAATAAACAGCTAAACCAAGAGTCCCATCAGTGATGTCGCAAATCTATCATTTCTGGGAATAGAACTATTTCCATAAATGGATCTACATGTATGCTTGGGTCAACATCTGAGAATCATCCTGGTTTCGGACAAATGTGATATCTCCCTGGGCTTAGCGGAGCACCCATTTGAGAATTACCTTGGTGTCTGTCGCACATCTGAGAACTGTTTTAGCCCACCACTGAGAATTGCCTTGGACTTAGCGACCCATTTTAGAATTGCCTGCAGCCTGGCCCTACCTTTGAATATTGTATTAGTTTTGTCCTATACATCTGGGAATTGTCTTGGATTTCACCACCAATTTGAAACTTTGTCTGGGCTTTAGCACCCGGAGAACTGCCTTGGGCTTGAGAAGTGTTTTGGTTTTGGTCCTACGTTTAAGAATTGCCTATAGGTATGAACTAGGCTTGTGTAAGACCTCCATCACCTTGTGTCTCCTCTCCTGTACACTATTGACACGACACTCTGTGTGTGTGTGTGTGTGTGTGTGTGTGTGTGTGTGTGTGTGTGTGTGTGTGTGTGTGTGTGTGTGTGTGTGTGTGTGTGTGTGCGCGCGCCGCGTGTGTGTGTGTGTGTGTGTGTGATAATATGTGTATGTGTGTGTGTGTGTAAGTGTGTGTGTAAGTGTGTGAGTGTGTGATATATAGAGAGAGAGAGACAGAGAGACAGAGAGACACATAGACATGGTCACATAGAAAGACAGAGACAGACAGACAGACAGACAGACAGATAGAGACAGATAGAGACAAAAAGAGACAGGGAGGGTGTGTGCGTATGTGCGCGTGCGTCTGTGTAAGACATAATGTGGTCGGATCTATAATGTGATGCAGAGTAGAAGACCTTCTGAGATGCGACGTTTGATCCATCTGTCGTTTGCAGGGACAAACCCATCCATCATCTGACAACATCTGAACCACCGTGTGGGACATCCATCCAGCTGGGCGCATCACTCACCCAGCGAACCCAACAACAGCCTTTTTAACAGTCAATGCAAATGTAGACGTTTCTCTATAGCGAACATGGGTATGGCCTCGACCATGTTAAGTTTTCACTTAACTGACCAGATGACTTCATTGACCACAGCCCCCGGCTTGAATGGGTGCCTTGCCCGTTGGGATCCTCGTGCACGGACCGTGCTATTGCCCGAGAGTTGAATCTCTGAAGTAGGCCAACATTGGTATGTGAACCGACAATTGCACGCATAGAGGGAATGGGGCGTAAGCTCTAAACAATGTCCTTAACAGTGTCCTTCCCGCTTACACTTGTGCAAATGGAAAGGAATGGAAAGGAAGAGAAAGTTAGGGAGCGGAGTCGAACGGAAGGGAACGGGTCGGAGGGAAAAATTAAGGAAGGGAAGATTAAGCAAAAGTAATATTAAAGAGTGTAAGGCAACACAATGCAAACAAGATACAGGAAAGGTAAAACAACATTTGGGAGTATCACTCGTTGTCGAGGGTAGAACTATAGATGAATGCATACATGTAGGTACTAGTATTAGATTATTCAGTCAGTAAATCAATCAGTCAATCATTGAATCATTCATTCATTCAGTCAGTCTCTGTCAGTCAGTCAGTCAGTCGTATGCTGCTTTATCAGCATCCTATCAGTGTACAACTGGCGTCGTGTACTTCACTGCAGCATAACGTTATTTTCATGTTATCGTCAAATAGCCATCAATAGTCGTTGTACTGGTGTAAGTCGTTCGTTTTCCTTTGAGAATCCAAATGAAATGGCAAAGACTTGTTCCATATCGCCAGACATCACATTCGCACAGACTACGGAAGGCCATCAGTGCCCTTCGCCCCGATGAACGTATGGAACGCCGTCAATGACATTGCTCGAGTTGCTTAAACGACGCCGTTTGCGTCACCGCCACACACCTCGACCAGTTGCTAATCGTTGGCCTCTTTCTGTCTGACGCGGCGCGATAACGACAATCACGTGATTGGTCATTGAACACAACGCCACCTAGCGATCTCTGCCGAACTCCGTCATGTATATTTACCTTTTTATAGCGCCATATTCGTAATGCTCTGCCTGCTTCGACGTAAAGCTTCCGCCGCGCTGTCGTTCCATCGAGATTTGCTTCGATGGTTCGTGCAACGATTGGCATAATGGGCGATAATTGGTTTCCGAGCAAATGTGAGAGATCATGGTATGATAATAAGCATTGTTGTCCTGAAATACACACAGCCAAGTCGCATCAATCATTTGTTTTTGGCCACTCGCTAAACTAGCCCAATTACTACGCAGCCACGTCGAACGCGAGGAAGAAGACAGTGGCTGTGCGGATGATGCAAAGCAGTCTTTTGAAAAGTCATGTTTTGAATAACACTGCTAATCTTGGAGACAGTCATATCAATCACACGGCTTATGTTTATTAATTCATAGGAATCGCGTAGTTCATTTTTTTACCCATTTATGTAAATCACGTGCTTCATTTTCATCCACTCATCTGAATCACTTGCTCATATTGAAGCCGCTCGTCTATAGCCTATTGCTCTTCGTCATCAATGTTGCAAATATTATGTTGGAGTCACTATTGTAAATTGAATTGATTATATTTGAGTCATTCTCGTAGATTTATGCCTCTACTTTAAGCCATTCAATTATATGGCTTATGCGGTGAGACATTTTTGTAGATTTCATGTCCCTACTCTGAGCCATTCAATTATATGGCTTATCTGTGAGTCCTTCTCGTAAATCGTACTTACTCCCACTCATTCTGATCGACTTTCTCAATACATTAAATTTTGTTTAGTCAAAAAAAACCCGCAAAGCATCGAAGGGAAGCAAAGAAAGTATTAAGTTACCTCTGTGGCGATGTTAGTACTAAGTAGACTCCCTGAGAACACTAATTTCAGTAACTAGTGCAAACTAGAAGCTTCAAAATCGAAGAGCTGATGACTTTTCAAGAAACTTCACTAAACTTAAATCGCTAATTAATTAATTAATTATTTTCCCGAAGTGAAAGTAATACTCAGGCGAGCAAAATTGTTCTGAGTCTATTAAACGACCACGGTTATTTATTAATTGATTTATTTCTTCTTTGCTTGCTTTTGATAATTAATTATAGAATCGATTAGAGAAACAATCTATATTTATATCATTTAAACTTCGTTTGCTTAATGTCGTGTTTCTAAATAATTGCACGATGTTCTTTGATGCACGTTCCAACTAGCAGAGTCAAGAACCCCTACAGGTACAAAGCTGAGATAATTAGTAAGCGGAAAGATTTTAATTTAACTAATTAGGCCCAGTCTATCCTATGAAGCGCACGAGTCCGGTGCAAATTCTAATGCGTACCTGAACGGTGCAAGTCGAAGTGCAAATATAGCAGATCCTGATTGAGACTATAGGCTTAGCAAATGAGCCAGAGGCATTTCAGTGCGTCCGGCCGAGTTGACTACAAGATCCTAGACTTACCATCAGCTGCCTGGATAATAAACGTTCTTATTCGTCTTCATCTCGGTTTATCGAAGAACCGTTTCCATAACAACGGCGTTTGTTTCAAAAGCCCTGAATAATCCTCGGCTGACGAACCTACGAGAGCCTTGCGACCGACGCAGCGAAATTGGGGTCAGAGTATCGGAGGACGATTGATATAAAACAGCCGCCATTTTGGGGATTTAGGACTTGCTCTTGACAGTAATGCATTGCGAATTTCCCTTTCCTCTCTCCCTTCTCCCTCTCTCTCCCTCCCTCTCTTCTCTTCCCCCCCCCCGGGAAAACTTTTTTTTAAGATCGCTTCTTTTGCCCACCTCCCCCCCCCCATTTCCTCCTCCCTTCTCCGCCCCCCCCCCCTGTTCTTTATTCCCCGGGCAGATAGGCAATAAAGCAGGCGTTGATTTGCCCACACCCTAACGCCGCGTTTTTGCCCTACACCCGCCCCCCCCCTTTCTTTTTCCTTCTGGCTCTCCCCAAGCTTTCGGTTCAGGGGGCCACCAAACCCAGGTGCCTGACGACCCCCCCTTTTTCGTCCCCCCCCCCCTAGGGGGCCCCCTGCCCCCCCCCCCAAATTTGGACCCCCAAAAAACGGGGCGTGGACCTATTTGGCGGGGTTTTTCTCCTTCTGGGGAAATAAGGGGGGCCGGTTAATTGGGGGGGGAAATTCTTTAGAAATATTAAAAAGATTATTGGTTATATGTGGGAAAGAAAGATTTTGTTGTTTATATGTAAATTATGTATGTATGAAAAGTATGATGTATGTATGATGTATGTTTTATGTTGTATGTATGTATGATGTATGTATGTATGTTGGTATGTATGTATTTTGTTGGTATGTCTTATGGGGGGTTTATGTATGTATGAATGTAGGTATTTGTATGTATGTGTTGTATTTTGTATGTATGAATGTATGTATTTTTGGTTTGTATGTTTTTGTAAATATGATGTTGTATGTTTTGAATGTATTATGTTTGTGTATGTTGTATGAAAATTGTATGTATGTATGTATGATGTTGTATGTATGTATTTTGGGTATGTATGATGTATGTATGTTGTATGTATGAGAAAATTATGTATGTTGTATGTTGAAAATGTATTTGTATGTATGTATGTATGTATGTATGTATGTATGTATTATGTATTAATGTTGTATGTATGTATGTATGTATGTAGTATGTTGTATGTATGTGTGTATGTATGAATGTATGTATGTTTGCCTGTATGTATGTATGTATGTATGTATGTATGTATGTATGTATGGTATGTATGTAATGTATGTATGTATGTATGTATGTATGTATGTATAATATGTATGTATGTATGCATTTATGTATGTATATATGTAGGTTTGTATGTATGCATGTACGTATCTATAATATTATGTATATTCTGTAATGTATGTATGTATGTATGTATTTATATCTATGTATGTATGTATTAAGACACTTAATATTGCGCATTTAAAATACATCACAAAAGCGCTGCGCACATGGCTATCTGCGGATCTAAACAAATGCGTTCTGAGACAGTTTGCAAATGTTTGCCGCAAAAGGTCGAATGCAGTAAGTGCAATGGAAAACATGGTGCAATAGTGCAATACTTGAGAAGGCACGACGGACTTTAGCAGCACCTGCATACCTCCACAGCTAGCAGAGCGCATCGACCGCGGACTTGAAACTGGAACACATTGTTCGTTGATGTATGATGATTATTATACATAGCAAACTTCTGGACTACAGAATCAGAGACTTGATGAGTCATGACTGCATGTATCTCTCTGCTCAACCGATTTTGTAATGGAAATTTTCTTAGAAGCTATATTTTGATGACGTGTACATCGTCATAACGACATTCCGAGTGGTGTCAGTCCCAAGCCTGGATAAAGGTGGGGACGTCGTCAACGGCTCTGACAACCATAAGACGTCGATAAACATATATAGACGCGAATATAAAGACAATCAAGCTATTGAAAAGAATGGTATATTCAGTAGACTTCAATAGACAAACAGAGACAGAGACAGACAGAGAGATCAGAGTTACGCAGAGAAGGTGGAACGGGAACACAACAGCCGAATTTTAAAGCAGACTATAATTTTTTTAGTAGATTACGATCGAGGGCAACGTTGACTCTGCAGGGGATACGATAAGAATAATTTCCAACAGGTTGAATCCATCGAATGTTGCATCCATCCCATCAGAGAAGGCTAACACAACCTTAAGTTGTAATAATAATAATAATTGTTATAATAATAATAATAATAATTGAAGGACAATATTCAGTCGAGACAAGGATACAACACTGAGTTTACATAAATCACTGGTTAGGCCACAGTAAGAATATTTCATCCATTCATAATTATGCCTATAATTATGTATACCTGATACAGGACACAGACAAACTGGAGAAAGTACAAAGATGTGACTGCATGGAGCTACAAAAGTGAGTGGAGGCTACAAGGATTTAAGCTATGAAGAAAGGTTGAAAAGGTGTTGATTAACAACATTAGACAGAGAGGGAGGAGTAGAAGCTAATAAGATTATCACATAAAGGAAGCACTGCAGTGGGAGCTGTTCTTTGAATTAGCACCAAAGGCGACTCGAGGACATAATACTGTAGGTACAAATTATTTAAGAAACCCAAAGGAACAATAGAACAGAAATTCTTCAGTACAAGAGTTGTGGAATTATCTGGATCATAGTACGGTCTCAGTGGACACTAACGCAGCTTTTAAGAGGAAGCTAGGATATAAAAGCTATTAAGCATGCATCAAAAGTTAATTTGCAGCGGTTCTAACACAGTCCTCTGAACCTCTTAAACCTTTGTTAAGTTCAGAGGCGGCTATAGAAATTCCGGGCCCCTAGGAAGAGCAGTCACAGGCCTCTAAACTATCTTTAGGCTTTATGAGAAATTTAAAAAAAATTGAAATAATAAAACTATGATTTTATTCAGTTGTTAATTTAAACAAATTAATTTTTAATTTATGCTAATCAAAAACTCACTAATACAGGAGGTAATGGAAGAAGGAGTAAAGGTAGGAGGAAGACTTATAAAAGCCTTAAGATTTGCTGACGATCAAGCAATGTTGGCGACGACACAGGCAGGTCTACAGAAGATGATGGACAAATTAAATCTGACCTCAAAGACATACAACATGAAAATAAACATTGGAAAGACAAAGAGTAATGAGGATAAGCGAGAGGGGAGGGGGAGGTAATAGAGAAAATAAAAATCAACGGTGAAGTGGTGGAACAGGTCAAGAGCTTTTGTTACTTGGGAAGCATGATAACAACAGATGCAAGGTGTCAAAGTGATGGGTAGAAACGAAGAATAGCACTGGGAAAAGATGCTTTCATGAAAAGAGGAGAATTGTTGAGAGGAGGGCTAAATAAAAGCCCAAAGAAAAGACTGGTCAAACACTGGTATGGAGTGTGGCACTATATGGGTCAGAGACCTGACCATCAGGAAAGATGAGATTAAGAAATTAGAAGCTTTTTGAGATGTGGATCTGGAGAAGGATGGAGAAGGTGAGCTGGACTGAGCATATAACGAATGACGAAGTAGGCCTACTACAAATGGTTGATGAAAAACGATCGCTAATAAATAACAACAACAATAAGAGAAAGACAGAAGAACTGGGTGGGGCACGTATTAAGAGGAGACTCCCTCCTGAAAGAAATCATAGAAGGGAGAATGGTAGGGAAAAGAGGGAGGGGAAGACCGAGGCAGATGATGCTGGGATGGATGGCCGACGGATACAGCGAACTAAAGGAAAAAGCACAGCACAGAGAAGAGTGGCGTCATTGGAAGTTGGAACCTGCCGAAGGGCAGAGAACTTAAAGAAAAGAAAAGAATAAAAAACCAACTTTTCTGGATTTGGTTACTGCAAAATCGTTTAGAGTCTATAATATCCTCGTAGTTCACTGATTTCACCAGATTCGATTGCAAGGGTTGGAAGACCATTCAACCTGTCTTGCTTCATAACAGATCGTTGAACACTTTTAATTTGCTTGAGCTTATAATATTTTTCATGAGTTGATTGCGGGCCCAGTCCGGGCCCCTAACAGTTGCCGGATCCATGGGCATTTTGCCCCGTCCTCCTCTCGGCGGGCCTGGCTATGTTGTGTTATGTTATGTTGCTGTCGGGAGAGAGTTGAAGCGAATACGTGACTGTCTAATCCGAGTGTATTTGTAAGGATTAGCATGTTATTCAATGGTTGCAGCTAGAAATATGCTGATATGATCTTTCAATGCATGCATGCTTCCATATTATGAACGTCTTTGAACACGATTCCTGTTTTATGACTCAGCTTTGCAATAGAAACCATTGACGCAAAATCAGGCCATGGCGGGGATTATCCAGAATTCTAGCACACTCGGACTATAAGCTGGCTCATACATCATTAATTCAAATCGACCACTATATCATTTTGCATGTTTGTGTTCACCAAGTGAAAATACGAATATGCGATCATAGAAAGAAAAATAAACAGCAAAACCAAGAGTCCCATCAGTGATGTCGCAAATCTATCATTTCTGGGAATAAAACTATTTCCATAAATGGATCTACATGTATGCTTGGGTCAACATCTGAGAATCATCCTGGGTTTCGTCCAAATTTGATATCTCCCTGGGCCTAGCGGAGCACCCATTTGAGAATTACCTTGGTCTCTGTCGCACATCTGAGAACTGTTTTTCGCTTAGCCCACCATTGAGAATTGCCTTGCACTTGGCGACCCATTTCGGAATTGCCTGGAGCGGGGCTCTACGTTTGAATATTGTATTAGTTTGGTCCTGCATTTGGGAATTGTCTTGGACTTCACCACCAATTTGAAACTTTGTCTTGGCTTGGACACCCAGAGAACTGCCTTGAGCTTGAGAAGTGTCTTGGTTTTGGTCCTACGTTTAAGAATTGTCTTGGTATGAACTAGGCTTGTATAAGACCTCCACCACCTTGTGTCTCCTCTCCTGTACACTATTGACACGACACTTTGTGTGTGTGTGCGTGTGTGTGTGCAAGTGTGTGTGTATGTGTGTGAGTGTGTGATATAGAGAGAGAGACAGACAGACAGACAGACAGACAGACAGACAGACAGACATACACATAGACAGAGTGACATAGAGAGACAGAGAGACAGTGAGACAGAGAGAGACAGAGAGAGGCAGACAGACAGATAGAGACAGAGAGAGATTGTGTTTGTCTGTGCGTGTGTGCGTCTGTGTAAGACATAATGTGGTCGTATCTAGAATGTGATGCAGAACAGCAGAAGACCTTCTGAGATGCGACGTTTGATCCATCTGTCGTTTGCAGGGACAAATCCATCCATCATCTGACAACATCTGAACCACTGTGTGGGACATCCATCCAGCTGGGCGCATCATTCACCCAGCGAACCCAACAACTGCCTTTTTAACAGTCAATTCAAATGTAGACGTTTCTCTATAGCAGTGGTCACCAACCCGCGGCTCGCGAGCCTCATGCGGCTCTAGAAAAGTTCTGAGGCGGCTCTCCAGAGCTGTCCAGAAAGTGTTTTCCCCACTACTTCAACGCTTCATCTCCCTTACTTCTTCATTCTCCTTTCTCTTTTCCTACTGTTTCCCTACTCTTTCTTCAACTCCTCCTCCCCTTTACCTCTTCGTTCTCATTTCTCTTCTCCTACTGCTTTGTTTACTCTATCTTTATTTTCTTAGATTGACTGACTGGTTGACTGACTGGTTGACTGACTGACTGACTAAGTGACTGACAACCAGTCAGTCAGCCAGTCAGTCAATCAGTCAGTCAATAAATCAGTAATTCAATCAGTCAGTCACTTAGTCAATTAATCAGTTAGTCTGACAGTCAGCCGGTAAGTCAGTCGTTGAGTCAGTCATTAAGTCAGTCAGTTAGTCAGTCAATCAGTCAGTCAATCAGTAATTCAGTCAGTCAGTCACTTAGTCAATAAATCAGTCAGTCTGACAGTCAGCCAGTAAGTCAGTCATTTAGTCAGTCATTCAGTCAATCAGTCAGTCGGTTAGTCAGTCACTTAGTCACTTAGTCAGTCAGCCAGTCAGTCAATCAGTCAGTCACTTAGTCAGTCAGTCAATCAGTCAGTCACTTAGTCAGTCAGTCACTTAGTCACTTAGTCAGCCAGTCAGTCAATCAGTCAGTCAATAAATCAGTAATTCAATCAGTCAGTCACTTAGTCAATTAATCAGTTAGTCCGACAGTCAGCCGGTAAGTCAGTCGTTGAGTCAGTCATTAAGTCAGTCAGTCAGTCAGTCAATCAGTCAGTCAATCAGTAATTCAGTCAGTCAGTCACTTAGTCAATAAATCAGTCAGTCTGACAGTCAGCCAGTAAGTCAGTCATTTAGTCAGTCAGTCAGTCATTCAGTCAATCAGTCAGTCGGTTAGTCAGTCAGTCAGACGTATACCGAGCACACTATGCTACGTCATCAGCGTCCTATCAGTGTACAACGAGCGTCGTGTACTTCACTGTAGCATTAACATCATTTTCATGTTATCATCAAATTGCCATCAATAGTCGTTGTACTGGTGTAAGTCGTTCGTTTTCCTTTGAGAATCCAAATGAAATGGCAAAGACTTGTTCCATATCGCCAGACATCACATTCGCACAGACTACGGAAGGCCATCAGTGCCCTTCGCCCCGATGAACGTATGGAACGCCGTCAATGACATTGTTCGAGTTGCTTAAACGACGCCGTTTGCATCACCGCCACACACCTCGACCAGTTGCTAATCGTTGGCCTCTTTCTGTCTGACGCGGCGCGATAACGACAATCACGTGATTGGTCATTGAACACAACGCCACCTAGCGATCTCTGCCGAACTCCGTCATGTATATTTACCTTTTTATAGCGCCATATTCGTAATGTTCTGCCTGCTTCGACGTAAAGCTTCCGCCGCGCTGTCGTTCCATCGAGATTTGCTTCGATGGTTCGTGCAACGATTGGCATAATGGGCGATAAATTGGTTTCCGAGCAAATGTGAGAGATCATGGTATGATAATTAATAAGCATTGTTGTCCTGAAATACACACAGCCAAGTCGCATCAATCATTTGTTTTTGGCCACTCGCTAAACTAGCCCAATTACTACGCAGCCACGTCGAACGCGAGGAAGAAGACAGTGGCTGTGCGGATGATGCAAAGCAGTCTTTTGAAAAGTCATGTTTTGAATAACACTGCTAATCTTGGAGACAGTCATATACATCACATGGCTTATGTTTATTAATTCATAGGAATCGCGTAGTTCATTTTTTTACCCATTTATGTAAATCACGTGCTTCATTTTCATCCACTCATCTGAATCACTTGCTCATATTGAAGCCGCTCGTCTATAGCCTATTGCTCTTCATGATCAATGTTGCAAATATTATGTTGGAGTCACTATTGTAAATTGAATTGATTATATTTGAGTCATTCTCGTAGATTTATGCCTCTACTTTAAGCCATTCAATTATATGTCTTATGCGGTGAGACATTCTTTTAGATTTCATGTCCCTACTCTGAACCTTTCAATTATATGGCTTATCTGTGAGTCCTTCTCGTAAATCGTACTTACTCCCACTCATTCTGATCGACTTTCTCAATGCATTAAATTTTGTTTAGTCAAAAAAAAAACCCGCAAAGGGAAGCAAAGAAAGTATTAAGTTACCTCTATGGCGATGATCATGTTAGTACTAAGTAGACTCCCTGAGAACACTAATTTCAGTAACCCGTGCAAACTCTAAGCTTCAAAATCGAAGATCTTTTCAGGAAACTTCACTAAAATTAAATCGCTAATTAATTAATTAATTATTTTTTGCCGAAGTGAATGTGATACTCAGGCGAGAAAAATTGTCCGGAGTCTATTAACCCTAGGGCTACCAAGCTTTTTTGTAACACGGACTACCAAGGGGGGGGTGGTTACCACCCCCTGGATTTTTGTGTTTGGTTTTACATATCATAACTTGTAATATAGCATTGGATTCAGCATTTATTTCTGCACAGAATGGTATATTTAGTTGTACATTATGTGAATGCACCTCGAAATTACATCACTTTTAACAACGGGACCCATTAATTAGCAATATTGTATATTATTGCGTACATTTTGTACTTTTGGATAAACAAATATAAGATTATGTGTGTTTTGAAACTAATCTATGTATAAAAGATACACAAAATCATCCCTACACATGTTTATATAGTATAAATGTACATCCATACATATATATATCCACATATATATCGGTTTACGTTATAACGCTGTATTCAGCCATTTTCACACAGATTACGCGTATTATTATTTATTTTGATCACTTCCGGTATTCAAAAGACAAAGATGTAGGTATGCAAATGAAGCCCTTCATTCCCTCTAAAGAATGGTATCTTTGTTTCTCTTCCAGGAAGACAAATGAATACGCTACAGACTAAAAACTAAGGGGGGAGTCCTTCCATTCAGCCATTTTTCACGCATGTTACGCGTATTATAATTTATTTTGAGCACTTCCGGTTGTCTCAGGTCAACTCAGTGACCATGGAAATGTAGCCCCACATTCCCTCTATAGAATGGTATAATTTGTGTCTCTTAATATTAAATGACGGATAAGATATAGTCGAAAATCTAGGGGGTGGTATCCACCCCCTTCTGGTACCTCTGGTATATTGGGTATAACTTTTGAACAGTGTGAGATATCATCTCACATTTTACCTCAAAACGTGTGCAAATGAACCCCCTACAGCTACCTAAAAGGTCAAATTTTTATTCCATACGGAAAAAGTTTGAGATGAAAAAAACCTAGAAGGGGTGGCAACCACCCCCTTGGTAGCCCGAGGGTTAAACGACCACGGTTATTTATTAATTGATTAATTTCTTGTTTGCTTGCTTTTGATCATTTAATTATAGAATCCATCAGAGAAACAATCGTTATATGTTATATCATTTAAACTTCGTTTGCTTAATGTCGTGTTTCTAAATAATTGCACGATGTTCTTTGATGCACGTTCCAACTAGCAGAGTCAAGAACCCCTACAGGTACAAAGCTGAGATAATTAGTAAGCGGAAAGATTTTAATTTAACTAATTAGGCCCAGTCTATCCTATGAAGCGCACGAGTCCGGTGCAAATTCTAATGCGTACCTGAACGGTGCAAGTCGAAGTGCAAATATAGCAGATCCTGATTGAGACTATAGGCTTAGCAAATGAGCCAGAGGCATTTCAGTGCGTCCGGCAGAGCTGACTACAAGATCCTAGACTTACCATCAGCTGCCTGGATAATAAACGTTCTTATTCGTCTTCATCTCGGTTTATCGAAGAAGCGTTTCCATAACAACGGCGTTTGTTTCAAAAGCCCTGAATAATCCTCGGCTGACGAACCTACGAGAGCCTTGCGACGGACGCAGCGAAATTGGGGTCAGAGTATCTCGGGACGATTGATATAAAACAGCCGCCATTTTGGGGATTTAGGACTTGCTCTTGACAGTAATGCATTGCGAAGGGGATATATGTCTAAAGCTGCAGGAGTCAATTATGTTTGCACCCGTCCTGCTGTTTTAGAGCGCTGTTATTTTGGAACGGTGCAATTAATGGAATTCTTAAAAGTTATGTATTCAAATAGACTGAGTAACTGAGGTTAAGATTATTAGGTCTCAGATTAAAACATAGAACGGAAAAGAGGAAGAGCGAGAACAAACTGGCTGGGCAACATAAGGGAATGGACGGGATTGACAATGGAGGAAATGATAAGACTGACGGAAGACAGGAGACGTTGGAGGAATATTGTTCATGATGCGGCCGACCCTCGAAGCGAGGATGGCTGAGAACAGAACAGAACAGAACAGATTAAAACATTTATTGTGTGTGCATGTATGTGTGTGGTTCGGTGTGTGTATGTGTGTGTGTGTGTTTGCGTACGTGTGGGTGTGTGAAGCATACTAGAAGTAGCTTGCTACTGACGATGCTGTAGAAATTGTCATCATTACATTACATCACATGAGCAACTACAAGACTAACCCAGCGGCTTAAAAAGAGATTGAGAAAAGTACGTGTGCATCTGTGCTCAATGTCGCCAATGTTAACTGTACGAGAAAGTTAACCCTCGGGCTACCAAGGGGGGGTGGTTGCCACCCCCCTAGGTTTTTTTCATCTCAAACTTTTCCGTATGGAATAAAAATTTGACCTTTTAGGTAGCTGTAGGGGGTTCATTTACACACGTTTTGAGGTAAAATGTGAGATGATATCTCACACCGTTCAAAAGTTATACCCAATATACCCGAGGTACCAGGGGGGTGGATACCACCCCCTAGATTTTCGACTATATCTTATCCGTCATTTAATATTAAGAGACACAAATTATACCATTCTATATGAGGGAATGTGGGGCTACATTTCTATGGTCACTGAGTTGACCTGAGACAACCGGAAGTGCTCAAAATAAATTATAATACGCGTAATATGCGTGAAAAATGGTTGAATGGAAGCACTCCCCCTTAGTTTTATGTCTGTAGCGTATTCATTTGTCTTCCTGGAAGAGAAACAAAGACACCATTCTTTAGAGGGAATGAAGGGCTTCATTTGCATATCTACATGTTTGTCTTTTGAATACCGGAAGTGATCAAAATAAATAATAATACGCGTAATCTGTGTGAAAATGGCTGAATACAGCATTACAACGTAAACCGATATATATGTATGGATATATATGTATGGATGTACATTTATACTATATAACATGTGTAGGGATGATTTTTGTATCTTTTATACATAGAGTAGTTTCAAACCACACATAATCTTATATTTGTTTTTCCAAAAAGTACAAAATGTACGCAATAATATACAATATTGCTAATTAATGGGTTCTGTTGTTAAAAGTGATGTAATTTCGAGATGCATTCACATAATGTACAACTAAATATACCATTCTGTGCAGAAATGAATGCTGAATCCAATGCTATATTACAAGTTATGATA
>JACEVL010000318.1:281540-338290 GCA_020284085.1 Aporrectodea caliginosa
CTGACTCAAAGCAGCGCTCGTGAATAATCTTGTGCCCTGCGCTTGCCTTTAGAGTAGCGCTTTAGAAATTCGGAGATTACGATTACGATTACTTGATTCTCCTCCTTTTCCACCGATTGCTTTCCATGCATTTCCTTCTCCAGGTCTTCCTCTTTGCTTTTGTCTACATCGAAGCACAACATGAAGATTATTCGTCGCATGCAGTTGCTATTCATGTGATCGATTTCTGAGTCGCGGCAGCCAATGACATAAACAATAACTCCAATGTAGCTCTACACCGCCTGCAAAGTGACCTCAGCCAAGGTTCAGACAGCTATAATACATGCACAGTATACATGTACATAGATCTATCATCTATATATATATATATATGTTTACATATACAGCTATAGGCATGCGGATATATATGTGTATATATACTGTGGGCTCATGCATGACTGTTTACATGAATATATCATTTAGACAAGCAAACACGCATAGGCGTTCAGATTTATAGTTTATACACAGTATGGGCTTTAAATATATAGCTTATATATTATACTGCCGTTTTATTATATATACTGGAAGCTCTATTTCGCGTACATCATACGCCCGAAGCATATATGTGTCTAGTATTATGCTCTTGGTGTATAGAATAACAAATGTGTCTATATATGCATTTTCAATTTGTATACATAATATGCTAAGCTCCCGTACAGTTTATATATACAGGCTATACATAACTGGTAATTTCATATACAAATACACCCTTTAAATGCGACTATAATTTTCGACCTATTGGAGCAATTGCAGCATATATTTACGCATGGATGCTACAACATACCTGTAAAAACGTGTATAGCATTTGTATATCCTATGTATTATCTGGAGGGCAATTGCTTTGCCCTGGATCTGACAGCATCTAATATTATTACAAGATGTTTTATCATCATCATTATATAACTGTTGTCCCATTGTGCGTTTGCAAATGTGTCCTAAAGAATACTTGCTTAATCATATACGTCTACACAAACAAACACGCATACCGCTGTACAGCGTTAACATTATCATTATCTATCGCAGTGGTCAGGTCAACGAACATCTGTGTGAACGAAATTCAGTTTGTACCCACCCTCACCATCTTCACCGAACGATGCACACCGTGGCACCATCTTTTCTCCACTGCTTGACCTTCAACCCATGCTGACCGGGCACTGACACCAACCCACCATCTGGCTCTAACGGATTGCCAAGTAATCTATGTATATGTATACATGTACATGTAGCATGTATGTATGAATGTATGATGTATCCACCGTATGTACATAGCATGTATGGTCCATGTAACCTATGTATGTATGTATTATGTATGTATGTAAGTCCTGGGAAATCATTATCAGACGACCACAGAGCAGAATACAAGAAACCACCCGCCATTTGCAGAGATAAAACGGGCAAAAGAAATCAAGATTCTGGTGGGAGTAACTCTCTCAGATAGAATCGGATTCTCTGCACATAATTATATCACATAAAATCTGCAGCAATGCTAAGCATTATACCCTTCTTTAATCTGCGTAGTCCTTGTGGCCCATGTAGCACGCCTTGACGATGTTGTGCGTTCCACCACACTTGTTCAACTTCTGTACACTTTCCCAACTCGATGGGGATTTACTGACGTGGAGGAAAGAGAGTAGTAAGACTGCACTGCTTTAAAAAGTAGTAGTAGTGCCAGGGATATTTAGTAGTACGTGTAACCTGTATACCATTGAAGGGTTAGTTGTAGTGCCAAAGCAGACGAAGCCCTCTTCTCTGCAGATATGCTTGGACAGCTGGGCATGCATGTTGTTCACGGATTACTCCAGGCAGTCAACTTATTAGACAGGTCACATGCAACTGTTGTGCTGTCTCAATTGCATTGTACATTTTATCTCCTTGTTCTATACACTGTTACCTAGAACGTTAAGACAGTAATTGCTACTAGTACGTCTCAGAGTCGGTCAGGCCCATTGCAGTGCCTAAATCTCTATTATATGTAACGGTGACACTGTAACCCCAAACTTCACGTCGGTACGGGTAAAACCGGGTATAGTACCCTTGAGATACCCGACCCGACCCGTGAAAAGCATACCCGACCCGTTTCCGACCCGCGGGACGGTCACCATTCGGTGGCCAAGAATGAATGCATGCTATGTATGTATGTATGTATGAATGCATGTATCTGTGTATATAGGTATGTATTTATCTGACTTCCATGCCGCGTATTTGAGGAACTCGTCAAAAGCATCTTGTGTGTGACTCTGAGAAGTCTCGGATTATAACATTTACATTTAATACTTAGCATGGAACGCATACTATAGCTGCAGAGTAATACAACTGCCTTTAAGTTAAATAGCGAATTTTGAAAATTCACAAAGGTACTATAACATCGATTTCAATGACATTGACACATTAAAATTATAATGTTCAGCTTTCTTGTAGATGAACACACGAGAATAAGCATTAGAAGCATTCACATTATGAGATATAGAGTCGTAATCTTAACATTTCTATACAACACCCAAAGAAAACCAAGTTGTGGGAACCATCGTATCATCAGGTGCTCAGAAAAGAACAAAATAGGTTTGCAGAATGCAGATACAATCAAATTCGGTTCCTGCATATGCATAAGTGTACACGTGTGAGCATGTGGCGAATTGCATGGTAGACAGTCAAACAATCAGATATTTTCAGGTGTGGTGGTGCTGTGTTAGTGCCCAAGATACCAAGAAATGTCAACTCTTCCTGGAAAGTAAAATTTCAGGTATTAGAAAGTAATCGCATGTAGATGACTTGAACTTCGTACTACACACTGCGCACTCCAGACAAGGCAACTACACACTTTGTGTCAGTAAACAGCATTCTTGGGTTTTGTACCAAAAAATTTACAGCATCGGATGGTCGGAGAAAATGATATATTGAGGCGGAGGGATGGATATCCGTGAAATTCGGTGGAGAGACCCTTGTGGCCGAAATGTTCTGTCTGGAATTCCGCCTTAGCGCCTGTGTATGTTCCGTTTTTAGCCTTGCTTCGAGGCATTCCTCGCAGTAAATCTAAGGTTTTCAATCGATCTTCATTTCTATCTCAGAACGCATGGACGTGAGGGCATGTGAATGGGAAACTCCATTTAGTCCATTAGCAATACTCATTACTCAAGGCAGTATTTAGGTGAGGAGAATCCGACACAGTTGGCCCTGCGTAGATAGCATAGCCATCAGCGGTCCCGATAACCAAACGATTTCACCCATAACATACATACATCCTCTATCAATCCTTCCTCCCATCCTTCCTTCCGTTCTACCTTTCATTTAACCTTCCTTTCTTCTTTATATCTGGTCTTATGTTCGGTCTAACTTATATTATCTGTATCCTGTTACGAGCCTATTCTTTGCACAGCTAAACCAATCTTAAGTGATGATTTTGTCGCCTTGGACTCCTTTTTCAAATTTTCAAAATAACTGTATTAAACGCGACGAACTGCAGACATAATAATCTGCTATAGACCTAAGCTATAGGAGTCTGTCCTTCGTATGAAGCATTTGCGATCTTGCTTTCACTTGAGTTTTCCTTACTCAGGAATTCTCGAGTTTTAGAAAGCTTCAGATTTTTAGTTTAGTCATAGCCTACGCGTGGTAAGAGCGCCGGTCAAAGAGACACCGATGAATATGATGGATGACTGAGATGATGATGATGACGACGACGATGATGATGATGAGATTGATGACGACGGCGATGATGATGATGATGATGATGATGATGATGATGATGATGATGATGATGATGATGATGATGATGATGATGATGATTATCATCAATGTGATGGAGGTGGTGATTACGATTATAATTTACAGACTAATTGGTGATGATAATGATGATGCTGGGTGTAGTGATGGTGGTAGTTGGGTGGTGTTGGTCGTGGTGGGGTGGTGATGGTGAGGATGAGGATAGGTATACGACGTTACTTATATTCAGACCCTGAATTGACGCAGGACTGAGTTTATCATCAATGTACACTACACACACATTAGCCTCATAATGCGATATGTGCGTCTGTAGGAGTGCTAGCATTATTATCAACGTTCTTGTTATAATATAAGCTTACAGGTGTTATAATTAATTAGTCACTTCCATAAGAGCAGGTGTCCAAAGAATGAGGCAATATTCAGAAGATCATTCGATTGAGACAGAGAGGAGGCAGCTGATGATGGATATGTATTCTGAGAAAGTTTTTATCTAGAGAAATGAAATTACATAAGCTACTGTACAGAACGGACTGAATTACAGGGATAGTTCCAAAAAATTAGATATAGCAAAAAACGTTGGTTCACCAAGAACAGTTCCAGTGTTAGATCTGACCAGACAAAGATAATCAGACGAAGGCCTGGTTGAATAATTATGAGTCTGGGGAATGATGATAGTTTTTAGTCTGGTAAAAAAGACCTTTGTACACGCACAGATATGCATGTGTATGCATGTATTTATATGCGCGTACATGTATGTATATACATTTGATCACGTGAGTACTAATAGTGCAAGCCGTATAACCAGATGCCTGTAGACAGACCAAGACAAAGAAACACATTTCGTCTTCGAGTTTCATTCGTTGGAACTGGTTCTCTTTAAAAATTGTTTACGTCAATTCATTACTTCACTCGAGGTCAGATAAATCAGCTGAGACGAAGTCGTCTCTGTAAATCTTACCATCTGAGGTATGCGCCTCCATCGACATTCCCACAGTCAGTTATGCATCGCTCCTACGCCTCTGGATGAACGGATGAAGGAATCATCCATCCATCCATCCATCCATCCATCCATCCATCCATCCATCCATCCATCCATCCATCCATCCATCCATCCATCCATCCATCCATCCATCCATCCATCCATCCATCCATCCATCCATCCATCCATCCATCCATCCATCCATCCATCCACATCCATCCATCCATCCATCCATCCATCCATACATCCATCCATCCATCCATCCATCCATCCATCCATCCATCTATCTCTATAAATCTGTGCATCCTGTTTCAATCCTTTCTTCCTTCCTTCCATCCTTTTCTCCTTTTTTACTTTTCTTCCATCCATCCTTCCTTCACGCAATCCCTTCCTTCCTTCTACCATTCCTTTCATTCTTCCTTTTTCTCTTGCCTGCTTCCTTCCTTCCTCCAACCCTGCTTCCTTTTTATTTCCTTCCTTTCGATTTAATTCCAACCCTGCTTCCTTCCCTCGTTCCTTCCGTCTCTCCTTTCCTTTTTATTTCCTTCCTTTCGATTTAATTATTTATAACGATTGACTCAAAATATCTGACGCGATTCCTTTATTCTTAGCAACATCTAAGCAACGTCTAAGTTGCACAGTGTGTGGTAAGAATTCACCTCATACTGATATTATATAGGCAGGATTCTATGTGCAATAGCTTTGTGAGGGTTTTCCATTGGTGCATGGCATGAATTAATTATTAATTAATTAATTTTTTATTGACTGTATTCTTCCTCTGCCATGAAAACCTCAGGGTTTAAGTGTTTTAGTTTTCTTTAGGGAGGATTATCCAGACGTCAACCGGGCTCTGATATAGTGAAAACCCTGGGTGGTTTAACGAGCAGAGCTAGATAAATTTTACGAAGACATAATAATATTCTAAACCAAGTGGACGAGTCTGAGGGTCCAGTCATCTCCCCATGTCACTTCTCTACTGGCCAGACTTGTCGTAAGTATATGGCATAGGACCAATAAACTTTCCTACTGGATTGTATGTCATTGTCCTGTATTGTCAGGGTGAGAATTGCCAAGGGTTGGGGAGGAGGGGGGTTCAACCCCTAGTCCTTCTTAGGATCCCATAGTAAAGTCTACATTTCACACCCAAACTGCACATAGATCAACGTCTAACCTCCAGTTATTTTTTTACAATTCCCATGCTGTGTATTGCATAGCAATGTATATAAATGGATTTGACAATTTAAATACAAAACAGTACAATAAATGTCATGCAGTACAATACAATACAATACGGAATAAACTACTGAGGTTAGCTCCCGTCATGAGAGCTCAGAGGCATTAAGGTCTGAAGGCAATGAGTTGCAACACTCCTACCTCCAGCTCCCATCTGAGTTGTTTACAAAGTAATAAGAGCATAGTAGATGGAATACTTAGAACTGTGCGATTGTCCCTTATAAGAGATCCAGCGCCTCCTGAGGCGAATCTGCGTAATTCTAGCTTAGCCATCGATCGATAGGTGGCCTAAGAAGAAGCGTTCGCGGAATGACGTCGATAACTTGATAGCTAATCTCGTTGTAGGTTGACTTCCCGTATGAGTGTGTTGACGGGCGAAGGCAATTCCCCAATATCCGTCATAGGAAATTGGGTGGAACTCAATCGACTGCTAATGAGGGCTTAATACTTAAACTCGGTTGAGGCAGGAAATGGAAAAATTGCGCCCGATATAAGAGGAGGAATCGTAAAAATGGCCTTAAGGGATTAATTCCATCCTGAGAAGATTCAGAATCTCCCAGTTCCAGTCCATCACTCCATCTTCAACTGCTCAACCCATGTTAATGCCCAGTAGGGTGGCTCAGAGATGCATGGTAAAAAACCAAGTGCATGCTAGAAACCAAGGCACCCTCTCAGTTCGTTAGACCTATCAATAGTATTATTTAGACAAAATTTCAGCTTCCAATTCCAACGGGAAGACTGTGCTCACGGACTGTGTCACGTTGCCTTATACCGATAAAAAGACACTTATTGTGGAAATGAATGCTTCGATCATACATACCCGTACGAATGCATTTTATTTCACGACAAATCAAATATTAATGTAATTTGACAACACACTTGATAGTAGAACAGTTAGTCAGATTGTACTGTAAAATTTGAATAGGTTTGAAGAATTGGAAATGTCTAAGAAATTTGAAAAACACGTCGTTCTGACCATGAACGTCGATGAGGTTTTATTACTTCAATACCAGCTACAGTCTTAGAGTCTAGAAACTGCCAGCGCTGCGTCAACAACAGACTTCTTTGTTGTTGTGAGGCAAATAGCATTCCTATTTGCCACGACCACTTGGAGAATACACTGATTTTCTTCTTCGTTATTGATGATGAGTCGGTTGAATTCCTCGAACAACTTCACACACCTCTGAGCCGGGTCGTTCACCACTCTCAACTGCTGAATTCTCTCTCTGCCTTGTTTGTAATCCTCATTCTTTTTCCATTTCTCTTGTGGAAGTGTAATAAAGTAATCACTAATCTTCAGGTGTGACAGCAGTGTCAGTTTTCACCGGGTTGCAAAATCACCAAGGCAAGCCCCCTCCTTCAGTACCGCAACATCACCTCTCACCTTCCTTTCACCAGGCTTTGCAGTTACTCTGTGAACAATATTCACCTTATCTGTTACTGGAAGTTAGTCTGAGAACAGTGCCAGACCTACAGCATCATCTGAAAGGTACCACAAGTGGTTTCTAGGGCCTTCCTGGCAGCAACGCTGATCTCGGAGTAAACTGAATCATATTTCCCTAGATTAATCCAAAGTACAGATCTTGTCCTGGAGCTTCAGCAGCAAGTGAAGCCTTTGTCCATGCTTTTGTGTAAAGAAGGACAACAAAGCTGCACAAATCGATGAATCTGAGTTTTTTCTTCTTCGTTAGTTTGAATATACCACGTTGATCATGAAAGAGGTAGATTTTGATGGCATACAGTAACTTGGCATCCAACTTGCGTGGTGAATTGGCCCAGGGCTCTCCACTGAATTATTGAAGGTTAACTTCCAAGACAACCATTTTCAGCTCAATGAGTTCTTGGTAGTCATCTCTGATCCCTGAATCTGACTTTCTTTCAGTAAACTTCTTGAGAAAACCGAGTGCTGTTTCATGATAGGGCTCAGTGCTGGATATGATATTCAGTCCTGCATCACACTTTCCCAAGCAGCTTTATATGTCTGGTAGATTGGAATATGTGGTGAATTAGATGGACCGCAGCACAAGGTGAATACTTTGGCTAAAATCATCACATGGCGACGACAGGCCAACCACAGGAGCTTTCGACCTATCTTGTCTTCCGGCAGAACGCACACTCCATTGAAGAGCTCAGTGTTGACAGATATCAAAGCTCAAGGTTTGAACCTTGTGTTTCCACAACTCCAGAAGATTATGAATGGCCATGGATTCATTGTATCCTGTCCCACAGGCTAATTTGGGCACACCGAAGAGTTAAAGTGTTAAATATGAGCGCTTAAATTTCATTGGCAAATGGTAAATTTGAAAATTCACTTCTGAAAAAATGTCTGCCAAAACACAGAAAGTAGACACCATGACCTTCAACATGAACTTTACACTTTGTTCAAAATACCAGTACGTAAGTAAGTAAGTAAGTAAATATAACACAACAGAAACTATTTGAAACTCATCTCCATGACAAATGCTAAGTTATTGACCAAGTTATACGACATCAAGATTTACCGCTAATGCTACTATGTGGTAATATTTCTATGTCATTGAGCACCATCTTCCAGCTGGAATAAGATGCTGAAATTTTATCTCAATAATACTATTGACAGGTCTAACAAACTGAGAGGGTGCCCTGGTTTCCAGCTTGAACTTGGTTTTTGTGAACCACCCTAATGCCCAGTCCACTTGAATTCGCTCATATAACAGATTATAGCAGATATTCATTCATTCATTCATTACGAAGATTTATATAGTGCCCCTTCAAGGTTACTACTCAGGAGCGCTCCCGACCCCAGCACGGCTGAAAAGAACAGTTTTGAGGCAAGAATAGAAAGATTGAGATTGGATTCTGGGATGCAATCGCAGTGCCAAAGGGAGCCCATTCCAGAGGAGGGGCCAATCACTGAGAAGGCGCGATTCTGATTAGTAGCAGTGCGGGCAAAAGGGACCATGAGCAGTTGAGCACGCCGCGCTCAGTAGAGCGGAGAGAGCGACGACATGGAGCACTCAAGGTAGGGCATCAGAGGTCGCGTAGATAGGCGGGGGCGAGGCCCAGTAAAGACCGCCAGACCAGATAGTTTGGATATTGTATCGATTGGTTAGAGAGTTCGCCATGCAACGCGGAAAGTGCGGGTTGGAGCCTCCATCCCTGAGACGGTTACTGTGTAGGGACATTGGGCAAGTCCTTCTCTGAAATTTGTTTAGCGCCATCGATTGATGCTTCGTCATTGAACAGCGACGCTTAATTAGTGAAGATGTTTGTACCGGTTTCAATCCCGTGGCACCGATGACAGTTGGGTTTTAAAGCGTCTGATAAGTCAAATGAACCACATAGTGTGTAGAACGTAGTCAACAAACGATTATTGACCTATGCCATTTGCTATATAATAACTGTTTGCAGTACTGTTGACTGTGCATAAAATCATTGAGAGTGCGTTTTTGTGTCTTAAAATCAGATGACGAGTCTTCTGATGATCGAATTGTCTCTGTTCAAGTTGACGATGACGAATCGCTTCTGGAATTCATCGACAGCGCTGCCTGCCAGGTACCAACTCAAGACAAACGAAGACTTATGATGATGATGATGATGATGATGATGATGATGATGATGATGATGATGATGATGATGATGATGATGATGATGATGATGATGATGATGTTGATGACGATGACGATGACGATGACGATGACGATGTTGTTGTTGTTGTTGTTGATGTTGATCATGATGATGATGATGATGATGATGATGATGATGATGATGATGTTGTTGTTGTTGTTGTTGATGATGATGATGATGATGATGATGATTATGATGATGATGATGATGATGATGATGATGATGATGATGATTATGATGATGATGCTGATAATGTTGTTGTTGTTGTTGTTGTTGATGATGATAATAATGATGATGATGATGATGATGTTGATGACGATGACGATGATGATGATGATGTTGATGACGATGACGATGACGATGATGATGTTGTCGTTGTTGTTGTTGTTGATGATGATGATGATGATGATGATGATGATGATGATGATGATGATGAGGACGATTATGATGATGACGATAATGCTAATAATTGTGATGATGACAAAAACGGCGAACATAACATTAAAATAACATAACATAAAAATGGAGCATTAAATAACATAAGATAAAATAACATAAAAAGATAAAACATTAAATAACATTACAAAACATTTAATTGCACTTTGACGTAATTTATTGTCACTCGAATCGGACGAAACTAACCCAAAGTAGTCTGACATAACCAACCTTAGCCTAACTTAGCTTAGCTTAAAATAACCTAACCTAACATGACATAACATAATCTAACATAAAATACTCTAGCATAACATAGCGTTATCTCATTGTTATTTTTGTGGTTACTGTTACCGTTATTGTTAATGTTGTTGTTGTTATCCATGTCGCCGCTCTACAGTTCTGGCTATTGCTTGCATTGTTAGCCTTTTGCTATTGCTGCCGTTTCACTTATTTCACATTAAAAAGCAAAAATATATAAATCTATTTCTTTCTCGATTTCTTCTGTTAAAATCCACACACAAAATTGCCCATGGCATTTTGTCCGTGACATTTTGTCTTTATGACATTTTGTCCGTGACATTTTGTCTTTATGACATTTTGTCTTTATGACATTTTGTCCGTGACATTTTGTCTTTATGACATTTTGTCTTTATGACATTTTGTCCATGCCATTTTGTTTATGACATTTTGTCTTTATGACATTTTGTCCGTGACATTTTGTCTGATGACATTTTTTGTTTATGACATTTTGTCGTTATGACATTTTGTCTGATGACATTTTGTCATGGAACCCTTCAAAGCAGTGTCCAATTTCGCGTGCGTTGATCCAAGCCATAATGGAATATCGCTTCATGCGCAGTGCAAGATTCATTCATGGGTCGGCCTATAATAATTTTCTTAGCAACGCTCAACACCTATAAATGCCGTTAATGTTCCACTAAGAATTGGATCAATACACGCGACACTTCACGTTAACTGTCGCGTGATCTGAGAAGACTTAAAACATCCGAAAGAACTCCAAAGAACTTGAAACACCTTGTAAGGACTTGAAGCCAGTATAAGACAATGAATTAGCTAACACCTCATAGCAATAACTGCTTCTTGCAGTTAGCTTAAGCGACTAACTGCTCTTCTATTTCTTTTTGTCTTATTTGGTTTAAGATCACAATTATAGCAGTTTCTCTGTTACAATTTTGATAACAACCCTTACCAAACAGATTGGAAACAACAGTGGTTTTCTGCCGACCGCTGAAGTAGGGGATTTGACTTGACTGCCACTCATTAAGGATACGCACTTGGTGACTTATTTCACATGTTTAAGATAGGAATCTAAATTCAGAATAAATTAAAGATGCGTCGATGGCAAAAATTTATTCCTGTCGAGCGAAACGATCGATAAACGTTCGTTGTGCTGTTCTCTGATGCTTTGAATCTTTTGTTCATCGACACAACACGGAATGTTGATCCCGTTCGATATATTACGAAGGAATAGAAGGTTCTCCGAGGATGAGAAGTTCGCCAGTTGCAGGTTAGGTTAAGAATTTATGTGAGAGGGAAGTGTTGTCATGCATTGAAAAAACACTGGATAGGTTGCAGTGACGGATAACTGGAATATGGTATGTTGTTGGGTGAGTGGATGGATGAATGGATGGATGGATGATTGGAGGAATATATGGAATAGATAGATGAATGACTTTGATTGATACATGGATTGATGGATGGATGAATGAATGAATGGACGAATGAATGGATGGATGAATGAATGAATGGACGAATGAATGGATGGATGAATGGATGAAATGGAACCGATTACCATTGTCTTTCCGATGTTCGAACCCTTTTTCCTATCAAGAAACTCTTCCTTTTTTCTCAGTTCCTTTCAAACATCTTTTTATCTTCTTCTTCATCTGTTGACTGACTAACTGTGCATCAAAGTCATTCATCTCTGTGTCGCTTTCCAAGCGATAATAATATTAATAATTAACAAATAAATTAAGTTATTAATTAATATGAAATCATCTGCCAAGACAGGCAATTCCAGTATAATGCTCACTTGATTTCTCTAATCCTGAGGGATCATACATGTATGTAGGCCTTATAAGAAAACATAATAATAATGACCCCTCTCATTCTAATTATGATAAGAATAATGGATTAATTGATGGTGAATTTGTGTTGAGAGAGCAGGTAATGAATCAAACGGTGTGCGACTTGTATAGGTAAATGGGAACTTTGGTCCGTCAGGTGAGATCGTTTCCTATTGACGATACATTTCATGCGTACACTTGGCTGTCGGCCACTGACTGTGCTCACCATCATCATCAGCCAACCACTGCAGACCGTAATGCGAAATCGATGCATTGATTGATGGAGACAATTTAATGTCATGGCTCGTCTGGTCGTGAATGAATGTCAAAGGTAAATGTCTGCTCTGTTGTCCACCGATTTTCACCTGATCGATGAGGCCGCAGTTGCTGGCTACGTCGTCGTCTTTGTGATTGACCTTTTGCTAATTGGTCCAGATATAATTAGTCTTTTATTCAACTGGACCCACGTGTGAATGGTCCTTTGTCAGTACGTTCCGTTGTGTGATTGTTATTGCGCTGGTCCCCTGTGTGATTGGCGATTTATTGCACTGGTCTCCTGTGTGATTGGTCTCTGTGCGATTGGTCCTTTGTGTGACTGGTCCTGTATACCAGTGTGATTTATCGTATGTCTGATTGTTCCCATAGGTCCTTTATCTGACTGAAAGTCTTTTATCCAATTGTTCCTCTATGTGATTATTCCTTTCTCATAGGTCCTGTCTGGAATTGGTCCTTTTGTCTGATTTGTAGGTGATTGGTCTTTTTCTCTGATTTATTATTATAATTATATGATTATGAATTGATCCATTCGCGCACACGCACACACACACACACGCACGCACACACGCGTGTTTATCTGCCCAATTGGTCTTTCCTTTGTGTAGTTCTCCAAAGTCTTCCAAGCATTCCATGAACACAGTTGATGGGACCCATAAATATTGGGCTGTATACTACGGGTCCCACATGTGGATGTGAATCCTATAATGTCAGCATGCATCCGGGCACTTCGTATCCACCTGTTTTTCTATCCGTGACAAAGTCTGCTTTCCGTGACGTGCCATGACGGTGTGTGCTAATTAATCCTATTCATGATCTAATCATGATCGCATTTATTAATCGGTAGCGTTGTTGTTGTCCAGGTGTTGTGTCTCACCTGTGCCGTGGTCAGTGCACGACACCTTATTGCGCGTTGCAGTCACCGTCGTCGATTGCTAAGAAGAGGCTGCTGCCTTTGACCTTTATGCTCTCAGAGCGAATGAGGCTTGCAAGGGCCACAAGCAATAGGAATTACAGTGCTACACATACATACACACACATACACACACATACATACACACACATACACACACATACATACATACACACACATACTCACACACACATACATAGGCACACATACACACACCTATATACACATACACATACACACACATACACACGTACACACACACATACTCACACATACATAGGCACACATACACACACCTATACACACATACATAGACACATACACATACACCTACTCACACACACACACACATACACCTACACATAGGTACACGCACAAATACACATACACTAACCTATACACACAGTTACACATATACACACATGTATATACATACATACACACATACACGCGTATACACACACGCTCACACACAAACGCAAATAAACACACACGCGCGCACACTCACACACACAAACGAACACACGCATATATAAATCATTCATTCATTTCGAGCATTTATATAGCACTCTAATCTTTATAAAGTGATCTATCCAGAGGCACTGTCAGCCCAACCTCGGTAAAATAGAACTATAATATTGTTTATATATATCTGAACACTTTTACATATAAATTATAATAAATATGGCATAATACTTATATAATATATGCATGTATGTATATAAACCTCAGTTTATAAATCATTGTCTAATGATTATGTTCTTGTCTGACATGTGTTGGCGCCACCTAGGTGTGTCTACATACGCTGTAAATGTTAGATAACGATGTCTGCATCGCGTTTGAAAGGCATAGAAAATGCGCTATATTAATTAAATATACCGATGCATACATGCATATCCAATATCGGCGTGGAAAGGTCATCGGGTCATCGGATTGCGGTTGTCCTGTAAGTGCTTCAGCCGATGGGTCGTGCAACCTTAGGGTCATGCTTCTAAGGACGGTCGCTTTTGCCACTGTCGTTTGGCGTGTGATAAAAGAGTCATTATGGCGTCTAAATTACGCAACCTGCGCACGTCGGTGCCATGAAAAGACCCCTGTAAAAAGCGCAACAAGACAGGGTTATAGTTAAGGGAGGATGACTTGAGCTCAGCAGAAAACCCTCTGCTTCTCTATAGTGGATAGGGTGGAAAGATGGCTCCAGTGGAAGGGTCTCCTTTGATGTCCGCCACCTGGCGCTGAGACTGACGCTGTATGTGTCTAGATACTTAATAATTATAGTGCATCTTAAGTACCTCACAAAGCGCTGCACACATGGCTTATCTAAGACAGTTTGAGAATGTGACTCTTGAGTACTTTACTGATTGAACCGGTCATCCAAATACATTAAGGCCCTGTGATGCGTTGAGGCTTTTGTGAAGCTGGTCTCCCTAAGGGAGGTCTTGTGATACTTTGTGGAGTTTGTCTCCCTAATAGAAGTCTTGTGATACTTTGTGGAGCGGTCTCTCTAATACAGGTCTTGTGATTCTGTGAGAAGTTGGTCTCCCAATAGAAGTCTTGTGATACTTTGTGGAGCGATCTCTCTAATAAAGGTCTTGTGATACATGGTAGAGTCCTTGTGAAGCGTTGATGCATCATGGAACTTAACGTTACATGAGATTGAATTTGAAGTGAAGTCCATTTATTGTTCATCTAATGCTTGGGAAATATACAGCCACATCGAAATCAATGCAAATAAAACTCAGAAGCAACCACTTTGGTAACGATGTATAAAGGTAAAATGTAAATTACACGGTTTCTATAGCGACCGTATGACCTCGATCCTACTCATTTCTCAGTGAATTGATCGGGTGATATCCTTGACCACAGCTTGCCCGTTTGAATGGGTGCCACCAGGCCAGTACAGAAGTCTGCATCAATATCTATAGGTGCCAAAGGGAAAACACAGAAGGAACCATGTGGGTAGTACTATAGACATACAGAGAGGGAGAGAGACAGACAGACAGACAGAGACAGCGAGATAGAGATAGTGACAGACCCAGACAGACAGAGAATAAGAGAAAGATAGAGTGAGAGACAGAGACAGAGAGATAAACAGAGACCGAGAAAGCGAGAGAAAGACGGAGAAAAAGGAAGAAAGAGATAGATACAGTGAAAAAGGAGAGAAGAGATAGATACAGTTAGAGGAGAGAAAGAGAGAGAGAGAGAGAGAGAGAGAGAGAGAGAGGAGATGGTGCAATATGGTGCAGACTTTCTCTGCGTTATTGATGAGCTGCTGTGACGAAAGAACGAGAAGTCGGATTCTATGATGCGCGGTACGACTCGATCTACATATATAAAACATTTATATAAATATATAAATAACATATATATACCAGGCATCAATTATATATATATAATGTATATACATTTTTTATGCATAATGTGCTTATATATATATGTATATTATATTCTATTGATGTATATGTGTATATACATTATACGTATAATATTATGATTCAGATGTGATTATATGGTCTATTATATATTGTTACTTGTATGCAAGCGTTTCTCTTATGTGCTTCTGTGTATATGTGTCTATTTGTGTGTAAATATGTGTATGTCTGCGTGCACGTGTGAGTGTGAGTTTGTGTACGTGCGTGTCGGCGTGTATGTGCAATTGTGCGTGTGATTTGCATCTTGTTATGTAAGCGACGGTGCGCCTTTTGCATCATGGGACTGATCTCCTTCTCCTCCTCCTTCTCTCCTCCCTTGTCCTTCTCCTCCTTGTTCTCCTTGTTCTCCCTCTCCTCCCCCTTCTCTCCTCCCTTGTCCTCCTCCTCCTTGTTCTCCTCCTCCTCCTCCTCCTTCACCTTCTTCGCCTATCCTTCTCCTCTTCCTTCTCCTCAGCCTTTCCCTCCTTCTCCTCCTTATCGTCCTTATCCTCTTCCTTCAAATTCTCCTCCGCCTTCTCCCTACGCCTTCTTCTCCTCCTCCTGCTTATCCTTTCCTCCTCCTCCTCCTCATTTCCTCCTAGTCTTCCTCTTATGTATGCTCCTTTTGCAACTCCTCCTCCTTCTACTCCTTAGCTTCCTCCTTCTCTTCGTCCTGCTCCACCTCTTCCTTCTTGTCCTCCTCCTTCTTCTCCTCCTTTTCCTTTTCCTCCTTTTCCTCCCATTCTTCCTCCTGTTTCTGCTCCTCCTTCTGATCCTTCTTCTACTCATCCTTCTCGTACTCATACACCTTCTCCTCCTTCTCCTAATTCTCCTCCGCCTTCTTTCTCTGCTTCTTCTCCTCCTCGTCTTTTTCTTTTTTCGTCTCTTTCTCCTTCTCCTCCTCCTCCTCCTTTTCCTTCTCCTCCTCATTTTCCTTCCATTCCTCCTCCTCTTTCTGCTGCTGCCTCTGCTCCTCCTTCATCTCACACTCCACCGGCGACCAAACATCGATCGATCAGATCGATATCCAGACAGCGATAAATCATTCACTCATTCCGCCATCGACGGACAAGTCATCGCTGGCAACACCAAACACCATCTGCTCTTCTTCCACCGGAAGAATCGGCCTACATATCTTGAAGAGGCGCTATATAAATTTACTGACGCAAACGAAGAAACTAGTAATTGAATGAATGAATGAAAAAAGAACGAATAATGAACGAGATAATGAATCAATTAATTAAGGAATGAATTATTAAATAAAATAAATTTAATTAATTAATTAATTAATTAACGAATGAAGGAGCAAACGTAAATGAAGAAACGCCGATGATTTAAGTGACATTGTGGTAATCTGGAGTAACTGACAGAAAGTTCTGTGGACGAAGTTACATAATTGTCTGGTTAAAGATATCACTTAGATATGCCATCACCACCACTACAGCAACCACTTCCATCACCATCACCTCTTACACCACCGGTAGCAATAACATAACCACTACGACGACCACCACGCCACCACTAACACCACCAGCACCGCTCTCACCACAACCATCACCCAACTATTATCACTGTTTGTGATGGTCATTACCATCACCCCAGCTTTACCGCTTCCACCACCACCAACGTCAGTGCCACAGCCACCACCAGCACCACTTCCACCACTACCATGACCACTGCTATCATGATTGTCAACATCCGTTCCTAAGGTCATCCGTTGGCCGAGATGGATGCAAATGAATGACCTTCATCCCTGTCAGTCATTTTTCAAGTCCAGTGCTCTTCTCGTGTTTTCTCTAGGTCTTTTTTATATGTCTTGTATGTATTTATGCATGTATGTATGTATGTATGTATGTATGTATGTATGAATGTATGTATGTATGTATGTAAGTAAGTATGTATGTATGTATGTATTTATGTATGTATGTATTTATGTAAGTATGTATGTATGTATGTATGTATGTATGTATTTATGTATGTATGTATGTTAGTATGTATGTATGTATGTATGTATGTATGTATGTATGTATGTATGTATGTATGTATGTATGTATGTATGTATGTATGTATGTGTATATGTATGCATACTACTGCTGCTGTATCATAGCTTTTAAGCTATACATTTCGATGTCCAGCTCATCCGGTCCTGCTTTGATGATTTATATAGCGCTTTTTGGAACCTACAAGTTTTATGGCGTATGTATATTTATGTATATTCATACATACATACTTTACAAGTTTACATATATGCATACATACATAGAAGACTCCATGGCAGAGTACATCAGGAAGCTCTATTTTGCAGCCAGGTCGACGAACTCCGCTCTCTGTTGGTTCCGCGATCCCAAACAGCGAATCGCTCACATCAATCCTTCTCATGTATCCGACCATTTTCATGGAACAGTCTCCCACTTGAAATTAGAACTCTACCGTCACAGATTGCTCAGAAAACATTCTCAGCTCATCTTAAGATGCTCTTTTACATCTCTTAGATGGCCGTATTGATGTGCCTTGTGAGGTTGTTTAAAGTGTTCAGATACATATACCAGCATACATACACACGCTCATACTTACATACATACATAAAAACATATATTAACACATGCAAACATACATAATATTACATACATACATACATGTATACCCGCATACAGGCATGTATGTGGGGCGCGGTGGTGTAGAGGTATGTTCGATGCCTTGCAGCCGGAGGGTTGCGGGTTCGAATCCACCTCAAGCGGCCGCGTAGGGACCCTGGGCAAGTCCTTCACTCGCAATTGCTCATGCGCTTCGGCGTGAAACTCCGATTCAGTGTACGCGCTGTAGTCGGTAGCGCCTCTGAGTAGAAATCTTGAAGGGGTGCTATAACAAGTGCTCATACATACACACATATACACATACATACAAGCATACATACACTCACATACATACATAAAAGCATACATACATACAAACGTAAGTGTGCATACGTTCATGCATACGTACATCAATACAGATACATGAATGCGTACATATGTACATACAATTTATACAGGACCAGCGCTGCCATTAGGCCAATTAGGCAGCCGCCTATGATGCAACCGTGTCGCCATCGTACGTTACTACACCTACTATTATTTAATATTTGTATTTCATTAATCGGAGCTGTCAACAAAACGGCACGGCAAACGAAAAGTTAATGTTAGTCGTGTCTAGTGACGACACGGTTATCTACCTATTACATTATGCATAGTCTATTTCAAAAAAGGTAAAAAAAATCCGAAATAATCAATGTTATCGTGTTTTCTTCTGCTCTACGAAGTTATCAATAATAAATTATTATTTAGCATATTTCGACTGAAAAGGAAAATTAAAAGGTGCACTACACACGACTAATGCTTAGTGGAAACAAATATATTGATGCTGAAGATCATTCTGTGTTGCGAACTTATAGCAATAGCTCGAGGACAACGAAAGTCTATTATTCCGCCGCAAGAAGTAGACCTACTTTTCTTCATACTACAACAAAAACTCCTAGATAATGCGCCTAATGTTTCCGTTGCTCTAAGGACGCTTCTCACACTCCAGTATCAGTGGTAATAGGTGAACGTAGTTTCTCAAAGCTCCAACTTATAAAAACGTACATGCACTCTATAATGTTGGAAAAGAGACGAAGAGACTAGTTCGCGTGGCAACTGTATCTATTGAACATGCTCAGGCATCAGCACTTGATGTGGTTGAATTGGTGACACGATTTGCAAACGAAAAGGCAAGCAAATGGAGATTTTAATGTGCCTGACATTGAAACTTTTACGAGACATCATTACATCTGTTTTTTGTTTGTTTTTCTGTCTGACTGTAAGCCGTATACAGTACTGTAGTAACATAACGGGTTGATTAGGCCATGTAACCTTACAGGTGTGTGGAGTAAAAGGTTTTCATGTTGTGCTACAAATGGCGGAGTTATGAATTATACCGGATGCCCTGTAGTTTAGAATGATTTGTGTGACAAAATATTTTCTTTTGTATCTGCGAAAAATAATCAACGATTAATTACTACCTATTCTTGCAATTTAAAATAAATCTAACAGTTTCAAGATTTCTGCTTTTTATTTTTTGCACAAAACAACTGTTCTTAAAGATCAGTTTGCATTTTTAAGTAAGTATGCAAGTAGCTTGCTTTGCCTAGGGCAAAAAAATAGTCTGGCACCGGCCTTGCGTGCATACAATAATAATATATATATATATATATATATATATATATATAATATTATAACTTTGAGAGCTTCGCAAATGACTAAATGAACAAGTGAATAAGTAAATTACGGCATAAATAAATAAAAATGTCTGTGCGTTAGACCAGACAATTTATGCCCAGTGCAGTGCTTATCCCCGATGACTACCAACCGCACACTCCACACACGAGCCTTGGAGTGGTATACGCCAGCCAGGCGCTATATAAATCGTCAGCAGCACAAACGCGCCGATCTCGCACGCAATCGTCTGATGATAATTAAACATTTATGAGGGGCCCGATTTACTGCGGCCGAGATTACGCATGCATTTGTGCCTCTCTGACGCAGGTCTTCTGTGATTGGCTGGAGAAATGCGGGGATTTACGCAGATTACGACCCTGGGTTGATTAAGATTACATTAGGTCACGTGCTTCCGGTTGCGTCATTCGTTCGTGCTTGTCATTAATTCCTTCTTTCGATCATTCGTTTGTTCTTTCGTGAATCGAGTCACTCGTACATTCATTCTTCGTTCCTTCCTTTTCTCATTCGTTCATTATTTCGTTCATTCATTCGATCTTTCTTTCATTCACTCATGGAGTCGTTCATTCGTTCGTTCAGTTTTCCATTTATTTTTCGTTCATTAAGTCATTCACTTGTTCATTCATTCACTCATTCATTCAAGAAGTCATTTAATCCTACCGTCAATTGAGCCAGTCAGTCAGTCAGTCAATCAATCAGTGAGCCAGTCAGTGGGTCGGTGAGCTAGTCAGTTAGTCAGTCAGTCAGTCAGTCAGTCAGTCAGTCAGTCAGTCAATCAGTCAGTCAGTCAGTCAGTCAATCAGTCACTGAGCAAGTCAGTCATTCCGTCTGTCAGTGAGCCAGTCAGTGTGTCAGTGAGCTAGAAATTCAGTCGGTCAGTCAGTCAATCAGTCACTGAGCAAGTCAGTCATTCAGTCTGTCAGTGAGCTAGTCAGTCAGTCAGTCAGTCTGTCAGTGAATCAGTGAGCCAGTCAGTGGGTCAGTGAGCTAGTCAGTCAGTCAGTCAGTCTGTCAGTCAGTAAACCAGCCAGTCAATCAGTCAGTCCGTCATCCACTCATCGTGCTAGCTATTTAATTAGTCAATCTATACAGCACTTCTTCAGGACAGCTACTCAGACGCACATCCAGATGAAGTTCAAGGGTCATGTAACCCTGGCCACCGCACCTGAGCATCTACGGTGGAAATAAACATTTGAGGTTATGCTCTAAGAAGTGCAGAGTACAGTTTATCTGGGTCACTGCCTCTGCACTTATATTACACCATTTAACAATAGTAACATTACAACAGAATACATTGAATGGTAAGTGATATAAACATGTTACACTAGGTGACATTACAACAGAGTACATTAAATAATAAACAAAGTAAAATGCTATTTTAAGTACATTAAGTCATCATTATCATCACTCATTCGTTTATTACAAGAAAATCAAGTCGACACAGCCGCAACTTAAGCGTGGCATTTTAAGTTACATTATAATAATTATAGTACATTAAATAGTTAGTACGTACGTACATACATGCATGCATACATTGAACTGAAGGCATTTTTACGTAAACGAGAAGCGATAACTTCCTGACCGCCAGAGGTCCGCCCTCAAGCTAGTCACGCGACGTTAAATGAGTTTCCAGTCCTCTGTATTATTCCATGACCGCTAACTGTAGGCTACCAATATTGTACTTTTTTGCGGTTTGACCCAGATATTGTTCAAAACCAGACACTACTTCTCTGAGCCATTAAAAATATGCCTAATTATTATTAGAGCTATTTTTAGAACCAACTTCAAGCATTTCGTACTGATCAATACTTCGATTATTGCTCTTTTTTCAGAACATCGTTATCGAAATGACTTTCGTCATTAGTGGTATGGAATTTTTCAGCGTAGGCCTATGTATTATAGTGTCATGGTAACGTTTTAGTAAAGTAACTTTTCTGGTACATAATAAAAATAATTGTAGTAAATAAATGAACAAAATATCGTTCAGATATAACGAGAATGCCGACTGCTCTTTTATTTTAATATCGCATTACAACATTTTTTAAATAAACTGTTTACAACTTTTAAACTACTTTCAGAACAAGTAATCCATAATCTTCCACAACTAACGACCCGCAAGCTTGCGCCTGACGTCACAATGTCGTCACACAGCTGATTCCTACCTAGCGGAAACACGCCAACCAGACGTCACTGAGCAGTCACGTGCCACGCTTCAGCGTCATTTCTACATCATTGTGAGCCCGAAACGGCAAGAAAGCGCGGTATATTCGGGTCACTTCCTTGGAGTCACATCCGGGAACCTGGTGACATCACATCCGGTCCAATTCGTGGCGTCACAGATCACGACGTCACACCCGGTTCGCCTGCGAGACGCTGCATCCTGTCCACTTGTGTGACGTAACATCCGGGTCGCTTGAGTGACGTCATATCCGGTGGGTCACTCGCGTGACGTCATATCCGGTGAGAGGCGACAGCGGTGAGCTGTTGGATATGAAAAAGCAAAACGTGCGAACACTGTCGTTGATCGTCTGCACGTTCACTTATCTTCTGGTGGGAGCGGCGGTCTTCGATGCTCTGGAGTCGGAGAACGAGATAAAGGAGAAACAGTTACTGGGACAGCAGGAGATCCGATTCAAGCTGTTCTACAACATCACCGACGAAGACTTCCAAAACATCACGACGAACATCATCAAGTTCGTTCCGCACAAGGCTGGTGAACAGTGGAAGTTCACCGGCGCCTTCTTTTTCTCGACCACGGTCATCACGACCATCGGTAGGGACTTCTAACTCTGCTCTCTCGTCATTGTTATTTTCTCTTTAGGTGTTATGGTGTAAGTGTAATTACAATTATTGTATTCAAATTGTAGTATTATTATTGTGCATATATTAGGCGCCACTATCTGATGACCAAGCATAAGTCGATGGCACTGAGCAATTATGGGCAAACTTATAGTATCGTGGGCTGAAGGCTGATAAAGTATCTTTGGGCTGCGCGGACGCCGGACGGTACCAGGTTTTCTAATGACGACACTAACCCTAACCCTGACCATAGCATACCCTCACAACGCCTAACCTGACACTACCCGACACTCACGACGCCAGTAAGCTTATGCTATATATCCTTCAGCCCCCGATTCTACAAGCTTGTCCAATTATGAGTGAAGGACTTGCTAAAGGTCAACCATACACTGTAACAGTCTCAGGGGGGAGGCTCGAACCAGTACTATCAGCCTTACAAAGCGAATGCTGTAGCCAACGGCGACTGTGTCCCACATCGTAATTGAAATTGAAAGATTGAGTGCGTTCATTCCATCCTCCATTTAGGCTAATCTGTTAACCTTTAACGGCGAGAGTCTACTAAAAGCCACTGGGAAATCAACGCAGCTCATCGTTAAAGTCTTAATTCACTAATTCAGATCGTCTTGGATAGGCCTATTATATCCAGTTCAGCTTCGGCAGACGATAAAACGTTTGATAGATGCATGCATATGAAGGTCCTGACTAGAATTCCTGAAATTCCTAGAAATCTTGACAACGACGAAGACATTAGGGAATAATTCTCTTTCATTACTTTTGAAAGTCATTTCTGTGACACTTTACTGAAATAATTGCATATCATCGCTCTTGAAAGTCTTTTCAATACAATGTTGTATGACTTTCAAAAGTAATGACATGGAATTATTTCATCACATTGTCATAAGAAAGACTTTATGTAGGGGGTTTATATTGAATTATTTCCGTACAGTGCTATAGAAATGACTTTCAAGAGTAGTTATACCAAATATTTACATTAAAATAGTTAAAGTCGTAATTCACTAATTCAGATCGTCTTTGATATATCCAGTGCAGCTTCGGCAGACGATAAAACGTCACAGAGATGACTTAGGGTTGTTTCATAGGTCCCATACATTGCCTTTCTGAGTAGCGGTACACATGCTTTTTAGGAGCAGTCTGGTAGAAAATATATTTAGGAGAAGTGTCATAGGTAAACACTTCTGAGACTAGTGCTAAAGGCGTTATTTTTAGAGCGAGCTATCGTAATCTCGAGATTTCTACAGCGCCCAAAGAAGCGAATTCTCGGGAACCAGCTTACTCATAGGCGCTTAGTCAAAACAAAATGGATACCGGTAGGCGGAAAATGTGTAAAAATCGTTTCCAGGCCAAGATCCAAGGGAATCAGACAAACAGACAGGCGACTAAAGTGGATTCCGTTTATAAGTGAAGCGGAGATGAGGGTAGGGGAAGAGGAGGAATGAGGATAGGATTTGTGAAAGTGCAGTGTTTTCATATTTGTGAAAGACCTGTGGAGACATAGCCAGAGGTGAGGTTTAACCGTTTAACCGTTTTGTAACCCGTGGACTCCGTGAAGTGCACGAATCCCTCTCTCAAAACACACAGACTGCAATTATTGGCTGGGATTGATCTAGATAGCAACAGATTGCACATTTCGCCAATTTCCATGCAAATATGTCTGTTGTTTACATATTTTGATTCGCTCTCAATCGAACGGCCAGTCATGTTCTGCCTGAAATGTAATTGGCCCAAACATTATACACAAGGTCGAAAATAGTTTGTTTCAGATATATTGGGAAAAACGAAAAAGACAATCTAGTTTTAAGAGTAGTACAGCATATTAGTAGTATTGCATGTAGAGAGAAAGCCAGTTGACCGAATCCCACACAATACACTACTTGCAAGATTCAAAGAAAAAAGAAACAAAGGCAGACCAAAACTACGCTGGATAGACTACATAAATGAGGACTAACATCACTTGGACTAACACTGAGAGTAGCCATGGACTTGACAAGTGACGGAGGACAGTGGAGATCGTTCATTCGTACCTATCGCCGCAAGAGGGTTGGCATCAGGAGCTGATGATGATGATGATGATGATGATGGTGACGACGATGATGATGATGATGATGATGATGATGATGATGATGATGATGATGATGATGATGATGATGATGATGATGATGATGATGATGATGATGATGATGATGATGATGATTGAATGTTGGTTTGAAGTATAGTACTGAGGGCATTACTTTTAAAAAATAGTGTTATAATAATAAATGTTAGCAAGGACTTAAAATGTTACTTTAAGAGCTACTGTGATTGCAACCAGAGATACTGTAAATATAGCATCTGTCTTTAAGAGACAACCAAGAAACTGTTAAGTGTTTTATTGAGACAAACTTTTTACGACAGATCTAAACCAACAAACACAGATAAACCGAAGTCTAAACCAGAAAGAATGTGTTAACATTGGTGTCAACGATCTTGACAGGAATGTAATTAACATTGCTGACAAGATCATTGCTTTGGGTATTAGTGTTATACACACTAGTGCTATCAGTAACGTATTCAAATTACTTTAAAGAGCAAGGCTGTGAGCATTTCTTCCACCAGTAGTGCTATACAAGTTACTGTTAACAACATTGTTATTTAATATTTAACTTACTTTTAACAACATTTATAAGCAATGCTTTAAAAAGTAGTGTTATACACATTATTTTAAAATAACGGCAATGTCACTTATACACAATATTTTTAAATAACAGCAATGTCATTTAATTACTTTCAAAGGCAGTGTCTAAAGAGCTACTTTTCAAAGAAGTGTTATAAGATATAGGCCTACTTTTTAAAGCGGTATTACGCGGTATAAGAAATACTTCTAAGAGTATAAGCTGCATTGAAGTAAACATTAGTGCTAAAGAGATAACTTTAACCGTTCCTTTATGAGACCTTTTATGCGTGTCTGCCTTCTGGCCACATTGTGTCAGTGGGTGTAGCCAGGCAGCGTTGAGCCCTGGATGGAGCCGTCCATAGCCAACAGCAACTAATGTTGATACGGCGGACAATCCGCAGATGGTGAGCATTATGCGCCTCAAAGGATTCGTCCGAACACAATGACTTCTGCTTCTGCTGGTGAACATTGAAGAGGCCTAGGTGGGCTGCGGGAGGTTTCAATCTCTTCTCGGTACTTCGCATTAAGTACGGTTGATGAGGAAGCCACGCAGGAGGAAGAGGAGGAGGAGGAAGAGGAAGAAGTGGAGGAATAAAAAGAAGGGGACGAGGAAATGGAAGAGGAAAATGAGAGGAGGAGGAGGAAGAAGTGCCAAATAAAGAGGAGGGAATGAGGAAGAGGAGGAAGGTGGTAAAAACTATGGTGGTAAACATGGTATAAAATACGACGCGGATGGTACAAGAATTAGTACTGGCGAGAAAGGAGAGGCGTAAGAGGAGGAGGAGAAATAGCAAGTAAATAAAAGGCAAAAAGTAAGAGGACAGTGGTAAAACTTGTAGTGCTATAAAATAGGAAGCAGAGGACGCCAAGGAGGATGCCAAGGACGAGGAAGAGGAAGAGGAGAGGAGAGATTATCGGTAAACATATACTGGTGAAGAAGGTCGAGAGTATTGAAGATGCCATTAAGGATGGTGAGAGGAGGAAGGGATCGATGTGGAATGCCATGAAGGGGCAGAGGAAGAGGAGAAAGGAGAGGATGAGAAGTAGGAAGATGATGAAAGGGAGAAGAAGGAAGAGGATTAAATGGAGGAAGCTGATGAGAAGGATGAGAGAAGAGGATGAAAAGGAGAAGGTTGAGAAGAAGGTGGAGAGAAGAAGATGAGAAGTAGGAAGATGATGAGAAGGAAGAGGAAGATGGAAAAGGAGGAGATTGAGAAGGAAGAGGCAGAGGTTGTTAAGGAGAAAGTTGATAGGGAGGAGGAGGAAAAGGAGGATAAAAGGTTGAAGATGATGAGAAGCAAGAGGATATACAAGAGAAGAAATGGAGAAAGATGATGAGAATAATGAATAAAAGGAGGAATTCGAAAGAGAGGTGAAAGAGGAAAAAAGAAACTTGACCTCATGACCTTCAAGCAGGTTCTCGAGATTTATCCGGTTTTTGTTCGCGTGATATAGACACCGATCGAGTGGAGTGTTGGAAATCGGAATGTGGATTATTTGGTGCAGGGACTCGATCCATTGTTTCTCATGTCTGGCATTTGACATACATCAGGTTCATAAAAAGAGGTGGAGAATGCTCTCCATTTACCACTTCGATAAGACTTAACTATACACGCACTGTGTATAAAAAAGTTATCGTGGAATTGTTTTGCACCTTCACTACCCGGAATTGTTTATCTGTATGTACGTATCGATGAATATTACATATACAAATACTTATGCGAGTACGTATGTATGTGCGTATGTATGTATTCATTCATTCATTTCAGGAATTTGATATAGCGCCCCTTCAAGAAACCTACTCAGAGACGCTCGATGGAAGTAATACTATGTATGTAGAATTGTAGATTGCAGATATCTACAATTCTACATGTATCTCTATCCATCCATCTGTCTATATATCGTGTATGTATACAAGCATGTGTTTATGTATGTATCTATGTATGGAGGAGAAAATGAGGATTTATATACGTATGTGTGTATGCATGCATGCACTCATGTAGGTATGTATGCCTGTATGTATGTATGCATGTATGTATGTAAGTATGTATGTGTCTTGACTTTTGCAAAGCGCTCGTCCCAGTTGCGGTGTATCAACTGGTTTTCCTATTAAACGAATATATATAGGCTAATAATCTTTGGAGCTCATCAACAGCGTTATGAACATGGCTTCTAAGGCATCTGAACTGATGCGTCCATGGCTAGATTGAGTTTAAATGGACAGTTCGAATGTCAACAGAAAGATCGTTCCTAATGTTAGGCCATCAGCTTCGTGGCATCCGCATGATCCCTCTAAGCTGATTGTCTGATGTGCAAAACATTCATCATATCGTTTTTTCTGTTTACGAGCCTCATTCTAACTAGTTTTGGAGATGAATCATAGGCGTACCGCCTACGGATATCAGCTATGGCATGACATGGATTGTCCCTTGCTGTATTCGCCCTTGGTCGTAACAATGTCAATAACATGTTTAGCGGAACAACTGGATTGTTCACTCTGTTATGTTTGTCACATCCGCAACACTAAGTAGGCTCTTTGCACCGTCCACTAATATCTGCGACGACCATTTTGGTTACACTGCTTTTAACGTATGCGCCAAATGCGTCACCGATTCAATGACTGTAAACAAAGCGGAAGGGAATTCTCGAAGCATTAGCCATTAGCCATCGAGAGGGGACCGCGTGTTGCTCTTGTTGTTCATTGCCGTCTGCCATATACACAAATCTCGCTCTGTATTACTAGGAACGTTTATATGGAAAACTCCTCGATTGGAGCTTAAAGCGACAGCGGCATTGGGTCTGGTAAGGTTTAAGGTTCTACGCTTGTCAACTCTGTTCTTTTCACCTGTTTGAAATTGCATGGCCATTTGGGGTTTATAAAGTAGAACAATTTCTAACAACCTGTTGACTCCGACACTGCTCGCTTTCTGACAGTGCCAGTCCCAAGCCTGGATAAAGGAGGAGGGCAACGCTAACGGTATTTGTTACCACACAGCTAGTCGTTAAAAAGGAAACACAACAACAACAACAACAACAACAACAACAACGAACCTCTATTGACCCACATCGTTTTATACATGTAGGGTATATTTAACATGATTCTTGGCATTTTTCTTTTAATATAGGACAGATATAATACGTCGATATTGCATGCCTACGTCATAAGCACATTATAATGCCATTTTTGGGGTCGTATACAAAGAAACCGTCGTATAACAAGACCATGTATTTATGTCTGTATGTATGCATGCATGCGTGTATGTATGTATGTAATATGTTTGTATGTATGTATGTATGTATGTATGTATGTATGTATGTATGTATGTATGTATGTATGTATGTATGTATGTATGTATGTATGTATGTATGTATGTATGTATGTATGTATGTATGTATGTATGTATGTATGTATGTATGTATGTATGTATGTATGTATGTATGTATGTATGTATGTATGTATGTATGTATGTATGTATGTATGTATGTATGTATGTATGTATGTATGTATGTATGTATGTATGTATGTATGTATGTATGTATGTATGTATGTGTGCGTGTATGTATGTATGTATGTATGTATGTATGTATGTATGTATGTATCAGGATTCTGGACATTTATAAAGCGCATTTTCGATGATCTAATGATATACTTCTATGGTGCTGATGTCTTCTCGTAATTTCAGATTGACTTCTTGACTTTTGAGTGGATTTGTTCTGGAATTTAACTAACACAACAATTTTACTTATTGGTGATCACCGACCTTGTACCGTAATTATTATCAGAGTGACGCCGACAAAAACCATTCTCTTGGACTTTACCCCACAGACATTGCCACAGAGGCATTCGCCAATTCGGACGTTCGTAAAACATTCCCAATCATAGCATTGTTACATACCTTTTCAAAGTCAGCCAAGATACTCTGCAACGCCAATGTTGTCGCAACTCGAATCTTAAGAAAACTGCCATCATAAAATCCTTCCATCTTTCGTAGAACATGTATTAGTCGTCTTGCAACTTTCAAAGCGTCGCTTATATATTCGAATATCACTTCTCGGCCTTTTGGCTCAGATCAAAGTGTAGTGGAATAATTTCTACTTAGATGAAAATGTAGGCATTTCTGTTGGGGGCGCTTGGGTCTCATTTATCTGAACATTTATGGCGCATTTGTTGAATAATTTATAGCGCATTTCTAGGGAAGTTTATAGCGTATTTCTAGGGAAATTTATAGCGTATTTCTAGGGAAATTTATAGCGTATTTCTAGGGAAATTTATAGCGTATTTCTAGGGAAATTTATAGCGCTTTTGTTGGGATTATTTGTGATGCATATTCGTGGCTCATTTGCCGTGCGCGCATGCGTCTTGATAATGGAGCTTCATAATCGTATTCGCAATCTAAAAATTTCTGAGGCGCTACTCCAGAGATAAGCGCAGGATACCTGCTTATTCACGAGCGCTGCGTCGTATCAGAGGGGTTGTCCAGAATTGTCCAGTGGAGGCTTCAGTCCGGTTGCCAGAGAGACCAGAGGGGGAGGCAGAGCAGCTGCTAAGGCGGATTGTCGTTAAGGACGAGAAAGCTTGGAAGGCGTAGGATTGGATGGATTACGATAGAGATTCTTGAAGAGGTGGAATTTTAATGTAATGCAACGAGTCTCCTGTTAACTTAATTAGCATTGATACGTCGTATAAATTATAGACCGTATTATAAATTCTCTGCTCTTTTCTACTCATTCCGTCGATTCTTTAATGTCTTTCATGCATATATAGGCGCTTATTTCTGCTTTTGTCTGTGGGTGCATGGGTTCTACTCCGGGAAAGTTGTTTAAATTCTACATTGACGTAGGTGAGTTTTATCGCATATTCGGAGAAAGAGAATTGTTTTCTTGTCAAGGTTACGTGGTTAGACAATTTATTTGAAACTCACTTGACGGTGACTGACATAGTTGTGAAACCTTAGGGTCTAATGCTTATACACAATCTGAAATTTTTGTATGTACATGTGGCCTGTCTTATATATTTACTGTAAAAGTTAAATTTAAGGTCAGAATTCTTCTGGGTGCAACGCATCCACTTGCGGTAACTTTATTTGCACCCAAGGCTCCCAGAGAGTCGGCCCCTGTGCATTCGTGTAGGCCTATAAATTCAAGACCCAGATTTTCCTGTCTTTTGAAATTCAACCTGACTTCACCAACGGAATATTATTTTTATTATGATTCCACTGGAAGCGACATCGACTGGTGCCTCGGGTGTTCTTACAACAGCATTCTAGAATAGAACAGACTAGAATAGAAAATAATGCAATAGATAATAGACTGGATTAGATGAAATTGGCTTTGATTGGAATAAATTGGATCAGACTGATACATAAAATGTAATTCCACTGGTTCACTTATTCCATCCCAAGTTCTGGTTTTATGAGGACGTCGACAGAATGTCGCGTCTGGATCCACCCATTGGTAGCCATGATGACAGTATATCAGTTAATGACGGTGGTTCTCGAAAGTGTGGTCCGCGTAACAACTGTGCTCCTCCTCGAGTAATACATGGCTTGCGGTGGCGAGTTACACAAGTATTCAAGTATGCGCGGTGGTATAGGGGTATGTTCGGTGCCTTGCAGCTGGAGGGTTGCGGGTTCGAATCCACCTCAAAGTCGCCGCGTAGGGACCCTGGGCAAGTCCTTCACTCGCAATTGCTCATGCGCTTCGGCGTGAAACTCCGATTCAGCGTTCGCGCAGTAGTCGGGAGCGCCTCTGAATGGGAAATCTGGTAGGGGCGCTATAACAAGTGTTCAAATACAATACAATACAATATTCTGGGAACGTCCTTCCCAGTGGAAAATATAACCAATCTAATCTAATCCGACTTCTATGGCGCCATTATCATAATGATGTCCAAGATGTTCGCTAAAAGTGAAATCGCAGCATTAAATTCTCGTAACCCTTAGGAAAGACCAGATCGAAAATCCCAATGGATGAAAGATAACGTTATCGCAGTTTGGTAAGTGACCATGCGGCCTCGTTTTTTCTAATATTATTATATATCGTCTGTGGCTTTGGTGGCGTCACCGATCAAGCCGCAGTGAAAACATGTTTACTCTGACGATGACATTGCTCATTTCGATTCCAACGTGAACACCCACTGCTCCTCATTTCTCTGATTTATCGAATATCAACCTCGCTTCTCCAACTGGTTTTCGTTTTTGATTCTGACTCTACCCAATGCGATAATCGACTGACTAAAACAAGGGCGCTACAGAAGTAATTAAATTAGATCAATTGGATCAGATCAATTAGATTAGATCGATTAGATTTGATCCATTATATTAGATCCATTAGATCCATTTACTTGATCCATAAGAGCAGTGGACTTCACTGCCAAAGGTCCGCACCTATTAACTGATCCTGAAGAGCAAAAGAAGCGGTCAAGTCCGGTCGTTAGCTAGTCAACTTTTCGTCTGCTGTTCGTACAGCAGTGCGCATGCGTGCTGACCCGATTAAAGCCTGTCCTAATGGCTGAGTCAACGACGAAAAGAGAATGTGTCTGATGAATTATTTCGTAGCGTCTAACGTTTAATGTTCTCTTCCATTAGTACTTCCCAGAGGCGATGTTCTAAGGTTTCCAATTTTTTGCTTTCGGAGTTGATGAAGGAAAAGGACAAGATAGGGGAGGTAGGAGAGAAGAAAAAGCAGAGGCATGTGAAAATGATAGTTTGAAAGATGAGACTAAGGGTATACGTAGAAGGGAAGAAAACGTAGAAGGATGTGACCGAGGATAGTTGAAAGATGGAAGAAGGGTAGGCTATAGGTAGGAGGTAAAAAGAGTAAAGGGATTGCGACGGAGGAAAGTTGGAAGATGAGAGAGTGGAAGTAGTGTTTCCGTTAACGCCCAAATGGCAGTTTTTACGTCCGTAAAAAATGTCCAAAACGCCCAAATTTTCCGGTGTGATAGCTGAAAGAAATAAGCTACCTAAAAAAAGTTCTAGATCAGGGGGTAAATACGTCCTCTTTTTGGACTCTAACGGAAACACTGAAGTTACTGTGGAAGATAGGGGAGGTAGGCCTATAGGAGAGAAGAAAAAACAGAGGGATGTGAAAAGGATAGTTGGAAAGATGGAAGAAGGGTAGGTAGAAGTATTTGAGAGAGGATAGTTGAAAGATGGGTAGGTATGAGGTTAAAAAAGAGTAAAGGGATGCGAAAGATGAGTTGGAAGATGAGAGCGTGCAACGCGTGGCGTGTAGCGAAGGTCGGTTTAGAAGTAATTTTAGTCACGTATTATTCGCCGAATCTCGCGAGACTTCTGGCGCTGCCATAGACGCGTCGTCTGTCGTGACGATTCTCGATCTATTCGGGGTGTTTGTCGTGTCGGAGTGTTTGGCCATGGAACACAACGGGTAGAACGTTGACAAGAACTCGAGTACGCTTAAGTAACTTTTAATTATTCTTAATTGAACATAGTCCTTGGAGTCTGCAAGATTGATGCGTGTCAGTACGGTGTCACAGAATATATCATGTATAATTCATGTATCCATGCATCTGTATGAAAGAATATGTTTGTGTATGTATGTATGTATTTATGTATCTGAGTTATTGTATGACGCCTTTAAGAACCCCACAGAGACATGTCTTATGTATTTAGTATATATTATGTGTATTAATGAATATGTAGGTATGTATGCTTTTACTTTTCCTTCTGGATCATTGTCTTCATCTCCCTCTCTTCTTAAAACCTATTTCTTCTCTCGGGGTTCTCGCACTGGGGGCGCTACTGAATGGCCACGGCTGTGAGCGGCGCTATATAAATTACTAATTACATTACATTCCATTACTTATGTAAGTTTGTATGTATGTATGTGAGTATTTGAATCATTGTATGGCGCCTTTTTTGCACTTCACAAAACGCTGACTTGTTTTCAGTGTTATGTAGTACATGTTGTTGTTGGCCCACGTTGGCAATTTAACCAAAACCTAAACTAAAACTTCAAAGTAATCCAACTGATGATTGTACTCTGTGCAATTGTCCAGGTTATGGGTACAGCACTCCGAAGACACCTGGTGGCAAGATCTTCTGCATGTTCTACGCCATGGCCGGCATTCCGCTGAATCTCGTCATGTTCCAGAGCATCGGCGAACGACTTAACATCTTTGTCACGTTCCTACTGAAGCACGCCAAGCGCTGCCTGCGCTTCAAGTCCGTCGAAGTCTCGCAGACGAACCTCATAACAATCTGCATGATCATGTCGAGCGTCGTCGTAGCGGGCGGTGCATGGGCCTTCTCCTGCTACGAAGGATGGACGTACCTAGACTCCTTCTACTACTGCGTCATAACGTTGACGACAATCGGGTTTGGCGATTACGTCGTCCTACAACGTAACAATGCGCTACAAAAACGCCCGGAGTACGTCATATTCAGTCTAGTCTTCATCCTCTTCGGTCTGGCCGTGCTGTCGGCCGCCATGAACCTTCTAGTCTTGCGATTCCTGACGATGAACACGGAGGATGAGCGTAAGGATGAACTAGAAGCGGTGGCGGCATCGCGCACGGCGGTACGGCTAGACGGGGACGTTATAACGTCGAGCAGCGGCGCTCTACTGCAACAGCAGATCCAGCAGCAACCGGAAGCGACGGAATATATTGACCGTACGTCCGTCTGTAGCTGCACGTGCTACAACTTCCGGAATAACTTGGGCCGGTTAGGGCGAGCGGGCGTGAAACGGCCCAAGTACTCGTTGGCGCAGGGGGGAGCGGGCATCATAGCTCAGCTGCTGCAGCCCGTCAGGGTGCTGCAGGCCATGACGCAGGTCCACGCCAACAGGGACAGCGAGTGGTTCGCTCAGAATACGGTCTTTGGACAACGACGCAATTCCATCTGAGATAGGCATCATTCGACGCTAGCAGTCTCATCAACATCAACATCATCAACATCATCATCATAATCATCATCAACATCATCATCATCGTATCATCATCATCATCACCACCATCATCATCATCATCATCATCATCATCATCAGTGGCCATCCAAGTCCATCTCGGAGTCGTTAATGCTTCGGGCTTTTATCGGGCCATACCAGTTCTAGTCTCAAGTTCACTATTAGATTAACTCACAATTTCAGTTAAAAGCGTTCTTCTCCGTCGCCTACTACTTCAAACCTTGATCTTGCCTTTAGACAATTTGAATCTCAATTTCACATAAAAGCTTTTGTCTGTCTCACCTTCTAATTCAGACCTTCATCTTGCCTTCAGAGTTCAGACAATTTTAATCTCAATTTCTTTCACATAAGCCTTTGTCTTCCTCGGGATCTAATTCAAACTTGAATCTTGCCTTCAGACAATTTGAATATCAATTTCAGATAAAACCGTCCTACCAAGCTTTAAATTCTCATTATCGCTCAATTTCAGCCTCAATTTCACCACAGTATAGGCCAATATTTGAAACCTTTCTATAACTCACTAACTCGTCAACATTCTAATCCAACCTTGACTCAGTTTTAAAACTTCAGTTTCAGTTACTCGTCTTGTGGGACAGGGTATCCGATTGGTTAGACTTGTAATGCAGGTTCGGGCCTCCTTTCCTGAGACGTTTATTGTGTAGGGACCTTGAGCAAGTCCTTCACTTACAATTGCTCACCACCATTTTTTTATCATTAGTCATTAGATAATGGCGCTTAATAAATAGCAATGATGATTATAATAGTAATAATAATAATGATAATAAGTCCCCGAGGGATCCTGTATAGGCCAATATTTGACTCAGGTAGGCCTGTATAGGCCTACCTAGAAGCATAAAAACTAATAATAATAATAATAGGCCCTAATAATAATAATAATAATAATAATAATCTCCGTTATTTTTGGACCCATGGAACGTACCTCCATTATTACCCCAACACCTAACTAACTAGGCTAACTGAGTTTTAATAGCTACCAATCACAGCAAATAGCGACATCATGTATGGTCCTGAGATGCTGAAGTGGTTCAAATAACTGCAACCGTCTAAATTCCTGGGATGCTCGAACCTCCTGCCTAAGACTTGTAAAACAATGTCCATTAAAACTTCAATTTTCCGTCCTAAGTTGCCACCCCTTCTGTGTTCACGGGCTGAGAAAAAGGAAGTCACTAAAATTTCCTACTTATGGCTGCTTATTGGGAATGGTATAAGGGACTGTTCTCCTTGTTTCTTGTTTCTTTTTCCTATTTCTCTTACATATTTCCTTATCCTGCTTCTGCTTCCTCTTCCTCTTTTTCTTAAGGCCCTACTTTCGCACTATATCACTCCTTTGCGAACTATTCTTTCAATTTCACAAATAAATGAATGTGCAAATTGAAATTAAAATAAAAAATACATTTTTCAATTTAGATCTACAGATATCTCCTTTAATGCCTTGATATTCGAATTCTTTCGAGCATATAAACCAGGATATGAATCGAAATCTCGTCTAAGTCATTGTACGTAGTCCATTAAATCTGTTCGATCGACATAAAAGGCTTATACAAATCAATCGTGATACGAATCCCATTATCCATTTAAATCGTAATCTCATTCTTTGTCCGGAATCTGACATCTTCAATCATCTTTCGGAACTCGATAACTTCTTTTCAATTTCGCCATTTTTATAATCTGGATCGTAATGATATTAGAGGATGACGCATGGCCAATATGGCGACTGTTGTTTAGTCTGGCGATCTGTTTGGCCTCTAAACTCCGCTCACGCTGTTCCGGTTGCACCCAACCGGGTCCGAAGCTGTTTACGCATCCTCCCGCTGGCACAAGCAGAGTGATATACGGGTATTCGACGGACATTCGCAGTTCGTGCGAACGCAAGGCCTAAGGACTACCAATGAACTATAAAGAACTGTTAAGGAAGACCACCATGGAGGACCAATAAACGCCATTTTGTTGCTCTGTATTATACACACAAATTTATATATAGGGACCTACTATTATTCATAGTTATATAAAGACGTATTTATGAGTGATATACATAATGGTCGCCGAAATACACACGAATGCATACACACACATATACACATATGACTGTATATACATAGTTATAGATAAATGTCCTATTTTATGAAATTATGAATGATGTATATGATGATCGCCATAATAAAAGATTGCTATCATTACTGTATGATGAAAGGCTTTCTATAAAACTGTTCAAGCTTTGTTGGAAATATTAGAGTCATCGTCAGTCATAGAATGGTTATGGGCTATACAATCCTTGACTATGCTTACAATATAAATTAAATAATAGCCTACTAATTAATATATTTTATTGTTTATTGGAGATGGCCAGCCCGGTATACAGGGCTGCCGTGTACGTACACGGGATGCTGTACATACAAGAAATTGTAGAAATTGCAGATTGTTCAAAAGACATCATAGTCATAACTTGTTCTCATTTACCCTTTTAGTTTGAAGAACTGGATTTCTTAATTTAAAGATGAAAAATTTGATTTTAAAGATGATGAGGTAAAATTCCGAGAGATATAAACCCAGAATTTATTGGAATGATTATATTCTTTGCTTTGAGATGAAGTATATTAGCCTGAGCCTCTGAAGATCGAAAATTGAGCTATAAAATTATCACATTGAACTTTAAAAGATAAATTTTTAACTACAGTACATTTCACAAATCAATGAAAGTATAAAGCTCCAAACCGAGAAGAAAAACACAGACGAAGTAGAAGAAGAAGAAGAAGAAGAATCAATCAATCAATCAATCAGAATTTATATAGCGCCCCTTCAAGATCCCTACTCAGAGGCGCTCCCGACCCAGGCCATACGGAAGAATGCAGTCTTCAACAGTTGGTGAAACTGAGAACAGTTTCGAAGGTGTCGTAAATCTAGTGTTAGCCCGTTCGAAGAAGACGAAGAAGAGGAAGAAGAGAAAGAGGAGAAGGAGGAATAAGAAGAAGATTCACTAGTTTTCTCACCAATTGAATTTCGACCGTGCTTTTCCAACGAATTGCTGTCCTCCACTACGATTTCACTCGAAGCGACCATCTATTTAGACCTTGTGCATAGCGATAACTCAGCAATAGAAGTCGTTGGTTATTGGACAATATAATTAAGCCTAATACGATACTAATGGGAGGTAAAGTCACTGATGCGGAAGGAACTGCATCTCTTACATGTATGTTGGACAACCAGAGGAAGTTGTAGCAGACAGTACACGTTAAAGGTCACAGAAGTGAAGAAAGGTTTTCCTGTATTAATATTTGATAAGAAAGAAAATAGATGTCACTGGCTTCTCCACGCAAAGCTTCTGAGTGCTAATTTTACACACTGTCCCTTCCGGGAAAATCCTCGGTTACTCCCCGTCAGTCACGACCTTCTTCTCATATTATTCGCGACACGGCGCAGACTATATATAGGCCTATATACTCGTATATATATATCGCCTGTTGTCTGCAGTCTCACGGTCCACAGGGGCTACAATTACATAAATAAAACATGTCAATTTAATCTGACTTACCGCGAAAGACGAAGGGGAAGCGATTAATAAGAGGCAAAGGAAGAAGATGAAAGTGGACAAAAATACGCTGAAGAAAGGTTATTTATACGTCGGCTTCGTTTCTTCTGATGATGAGAAGATGGCGTGACGAAAAGCTTCAAATACGAAGAACTTAAGACGGAGTGGATTGTTGTACATTTTGACATCAGCGAAACATCATCACCGCAGAAAGATGTAAATCAGTGCAGAATCCCAACGACCTTTTCAAAGAAAGAGAGACATCAGGAAATGATCAAAGAACTAATTAGATATTACATCATCAAAGTTGTAAATCCTTATAGAGTGATATCATGTTCAGCTTTAAAATGCAGAGTCAACTGTTAACACCTGAATACTGCGATCTTTATCCAGCAAAGGTTTTATTTCTTCGGTTACGGTGTGCCACAGGAATAGATGAGTTCAATTATTTAACGACACCATAATTATGTGCTTAAGACGATGGAACTTGAACAGAATATCTAAAAATTGAAGTCTTTGGCTCATATTAGGCTATGTGGGACTCTGCACTGATTTACATGTTTTATCCACGAGCACTGTATAGTAGCCTAATTTGAGTAATCTCCATGCACTGTCTTCCCACGCAGCCGCCCGCATAACTACTGAAACTCATTCTTCTTTTTTTCTTTTTTTCTCTTCCTTTCGCAATAGTTCATCATTTTTATATTGCTCAGTGTAACAATTTGTAAATCAGATGGAGACATGATAACAATAAACGAATATTATATAGGCCTACAATGGACCTCACTAAGAAAACATAATAAACAAATATAACTTTTAACCTATGCCACATATAGGTGCATGAAAGTATAATTCGCAAATGCTCAAACAGCTGAGACAGGTTTTCGTGATTCTTGAATACGAGATCACTGCAGAGACTATCGTTTGATGCCAGGTGCATTATGCAGAACGTATCCTAGACGTCATTAAGCTAGATCTAATTAACTTCGCTGTTTGGTTACATTTAAAAGGTTAGGTGTCCTTTGGGTAAACTATATTATGAGCTATATGCAAATCAGTGGCCTTTGATCCTCCGGCTTCTTTCATCTAGGCTCTTGAAGGCTTCGTCTCTCCCCGTAAGGCGCTGGCTTTCCATCGCTTATGAAACTGTTCACCAGAGTATTGCCTACGCCATGGTTAAAGACAACTCTCTGCTAAAGCAACGTAAAGCTCAAACATACATGTATAATATGGGGCAGCAGAGACAGCAGATGTTCGCTTGGAGACATGCAATTCTACCCCCACATTAAAGTCTGGTGGTAATAATAATAATAACCAGGGACCCACCGCTCACGTAGTCTCAAACCTGCAGGAAGCTTGGTAGAATTGTAACAAGAGCAACACCAGGGCAGTCATACATAATAACCAGCGCAGGGGGTGATTTAAATTCTCGTCAGAGCAAACATTCTGGCAGTCTTGTGGCAGGGCAATGACCAGGGCAAAGGCTTTTTACCACTGCATTTGCCCTGGCTTGTCCTGATATAGCGCCGCCACTGATGGACTGAAGCTGACTCGAACTTCGAATGGCCTGCGGAAATGGTATTACCATCAGTGTTTCCGTTAGAGTCCAAAAGGAGGACGTTTTTACGCCCTGACCTAGAATTTTTTGGACGTAGCTCATTTCTTTCGGCTATCACACCGAAAAATGTGGACGTTTCGGACATTTTACGGACGTAAAATGGCCATTTGGGCGTTAACGGAAACACTGATTACCATGGTCGTTATTATCACCTAAGTCATTCGCAATAATATTATGGCGCTGAGCGAAAGTCTGTGTTAACCTTCGCCATACGCGAGAAAAAAAACTACGTCTTCTATGCTCCAAATGACCCCCAAGGTATACCTGTTCCTGGGCATGGAATTTGATAATTTTTGTTTCGTTTTTAATGTTTTATGGGTCAGGGAATTTATTGCAGCTACTGCCAAATGCGTGACCTTCACGGATGACCTTGAAATTCAAGGTCACATGTTTTTTTACGTGACCATACCATCATCAGGTGTATCTCTGCTTCTACGCATGCTATCTTACTCTAGCTCAACATCTGTTAGATAATTCTCTGACCCTAGTCGGAACATTGAGAAAGTCGAAAGGATGCATACCTAGAGAAATGCTACCAAATGCTAAACGAGAATTGTTGTCATCAGTGTTTGGATTTTCCGGTAAGATGACAATAGTGTCATAAGTGCCAAAGAAAAATAAGGCTGTCACCTTATTGTCAACTGCTCATCACGACAATGTGATCTCGTCCGAATGTCACAAGAAACCAGAGGTCATCCTTACCTACAATAGCACTAAAGGTGCAGTTGACACTTTGGACAAAATGTGCAGACAATATACAGTGAAACGTTCTACCAGACGATGGCCCTTGACACTTTTCTTCACCCTTCTGGATATAGCTGCACATAACGCATCCGTGATTTGGTTTCATCAACATCCTGAATGGGTGGATTCTGCAAACACTAATCAGAAGGACAGAAGGAGAGCATATTGGAAATGGGGAAAAGTATGTGTCTTCCATGGATCGACAGCAGAAGAAGCACGCCCTGCGTACGTGGCAGAAAATCGATAAAGCGGGCTTTGGAATACGTGAATCTGCCTGTTCCTACGACAACACAGAACGACACAGTCATCACTCCTCAGAGAGGACGATGTCACATGTGCGATCGAAAGAATGACACCAAGACGAAGCACAAATGCAGCACGTGTGGTCAATTTGTTTGTGGTAACCATTCCACACAATCATTTACCTGTACCGAATGTAGTTAGATACACTGGCAACAAGTCATAAACAAATTATGAGAAGTGAAACGATGTAACATAAGATGTAACATAACATATTCCAGTTGTGTTTTGTTTATATTTTGTTGAGTTCCTTGTACCAAATAGCCATAGGAACCAAAAAACTTCGTTGTTCTAACAGGTATAATAGCAGAGATAGGTATGGTCATGTAAAAATCATGTGACCTTGAATTTCAAGGTCTTCCGTCAAGGTCACGCATTTGTCAGTAGCTGGAGTGAATTCCCTGACCCCTAAAACATTAGACACAAAAAAATAATCTTCAAGATACCTTGCGTAGAAGCAGAGATACACCTCATTGTATGGACACTAATGATATGGACATGAATTTCACTCTAAGACCTCACCAAAATGACGTCACAGCGTCAGAACTAAGCGTCAACGTATGACGTCACTTATACCATTTTGACAAGGAGGAATTTATAGGAAAAGTCAAGAAAGGAAACTTTTTGGTGCCCACATTTTAGAAAGTTACAGATGAAAATATACCCCTGGGGGTAATTTTGACCCCCAAACATGTGGCGAAGGTTAAGCGTGCTGGACTGTCAACCTTGAGGTCGGAGGTACAAAGGTCAACCCAGAGGTCGAGGGTAAATGTCCCTGCCACGGTAGAAAGACGATTCAAGGTGTATTTGCCACGTGCGCCCCTAGCGAACGCAGAAATGAGACAAGTGTAGACACCGACCGTGCAGCACTGAGGAATACCAAACGGTGAAGGAAAGGGAGATTAGGGTGAAAGTGCCATTTATCGTCATAAGCGAGATTTTTTAAGCGTTCGACAACGATTTAAAAATATAAACATGTCACCTGTGACTCTGAAATTTTGCAGTCACTAAAAACCCGCTCGCATCTTCAGTTTGACGAATATAAGTGTTTTTATGACTGCACCTTATGCGTTACAAACAGTAGTTTTATCCTAATTTTGTCATATTTTCAGTTACCGTCTTGATTTTTCATCTATCGCCATGGTGACGTTATCTAGTTATCGTCCAGTCAGAGGATGACGCTATCTAGTTATCGTCCAGTCAGAGGATGACGCTATCTAGTTATCGTCCAGTCAGAGGATGACGCTATCTAGTTATCGTCCAGGCAGAGGATGACGGTATCTAGTTATCGTCCAGGCAGAGGATGACGCTATCTAGTTATCGTCAGTCTGACATAGTGCCGACGTCTAGATATCGTCCAAAACAAGGGCGAAAATCAATAATAGACGCCGGGTGTTTTATTCCCAAATGCTTTATTTCGTGAGCAAACAAAAGCAACAAAATTATAGAGCACATATTTTGCTGTAGACCTATCTGAAAACTTAAAAATGAACAACTTGTCGAAAGCACAAAACAAATTAATGCCCGACTAGAAAATACACGATCTGTCCCGGGGAGACATAGGCCTAATAGAAATTACATAGCCGAATAGAACCCTATAGCCTATGTCAGTTTTTGACAGAATAACTAACAGAACTCTCTGCTCAACACTGACATAGCTACCGTTTTTAATGTAACGCTGCTATCTATAGCCTAATGCTCAATGTAATCAGTTTTTAAATATAACACTGAATCTCGGCTTTCAGCTGAGTATCAGCCCCCTCTTAATATAACAATACAGTTCAACATTAACAACTTTTTATGCAACAACACAACTCACCTTTGCCTCAGTATTGGAAAAAAGAAACAAATTTTAAAATAGAAAAGAGCCACGACTAAGCTAGGGTCCTAGGCTATATGGGTGACTTTATTGCAAAGCACAGAAATTGTCTGTGTTGTTAGTAGGCTAGGTCTATTTTTACAATTGTCATAGAAGTCTCCATCATCCAGTTGAGTGCAGAATTTGTGCACCCAACCTTGGCAATTTTGGCACTGTATCCAGGATTCCTCAAACGTTTCCCCACAAAAGAGACTGAACATTTAAGGAGTTTCACTTCTCACACTGTCTGTCTCCTTAAGCTTCTTAACATTTCGGAGTTTTTCTTCGAAGTTTTTCTGTTTTCCAGCACCTGCCGGTTGAACAGTTGTAGTGAGTTCTTGGTGGTTTTTCTGCTGACTTACCGCCTCTCTGCAGTCTTGTGTCACTGTTCGTCATGACTTCATCACTGACATTACATTACACACTTGTTTCACTGTTTGTCACGACTTAATCACTGACATTAGATTGGAGATTTGTTTCACTATTTCTCATGACTTCATCATTGACATTAGATTGGAAACTTGTTTCACTGTTTGTCATGACTTCATCACTGACATTACATTACACACTTGTTTCACTTTTTCTCATGACTTCATCATTGACATTAGATTGGAAACTTGTTTCACTGTTTGTCATGACTTCATCACTGACATTACATTACACACTTGTTTCACTGTTTGTCATGACTTCATCATTGACATTAGATTGGAGATTTGTTTCACTATTTGTCATGACTTCATCATTGACATTAGATTGGAAACTTGTTTCACTGTTTGTCATGACTTCATCATTGACATGATTGGAAACTTGTTTCACTGTTGTCATGACTTCATCACTGACATTAGGTTACACACTTGTTTCACTGTCATGACTTCATCACTGACATTATGTTGGAGATTAGTTTGCCTGTTTGTCATGACTTCATCATTGGAGACTTGTTTCACAGTTTGTCACAAGAGCACACGACCGAGAAGTCCCAAGCGCTAATAGATTGGTTAGAAAACTTTCATCATAAGGATGTTATATGAATAAATTTAGTTCAATGGGTAATGGGTTAGATGATGTATTTGAAGTTTATAAAATTGGGCATAATGAAACCAAACTGTATAGTTTAATTATCTTAGAAGAAACTGCACTAAGTTTGTTCCATAAATGATGAAGTTATTAAAAAATTTAGGAGTGTAATAGATGAAACCATCATTTCATGAATATCAAGTTTAAAGATTTTTAGCAAGATGGTACTCAGAAAAGCCAACCACAAAGAAAAATGTCAAGTTTTTTTGACCATGCCACAATCATTGTGCTATAGGCCTATCCGTGTACTGACGGTATCAAAATTGTCTACTTTCGTCATGCCGGTAACTAAAAAATCTATCGTCATAGCCTGACGGTAATTCAAAATTTGTCTACTTTCGTCATGCCGGTAACTAAAAAAATCTATCGTCATAGCCTGACGGTAATTAATTTTTGCTTGTTTTCAGAAGTTAGTTGGCGTCATCGATATTATTTCACGAATATAACATTAAATTAGTCGTAAAATACTAAAATGTTGCAGAGAAAAGTCTATGGTATGCGTTGTTTGTTGCGGTGATGATCACAACTAAACAATTACAAAGAAAAGCTTCAAAATTGTCAGTCGTTCGTTATCGAGAAAACGGATAAATATCACACTCTTTCACGTGCGGAAGATTTATATTTTTTTCTGTAATCGTAACTGGTTATAACAATAAAACTTTTACAGCATTTAATCAAGCGATTAATAAGGAACTCGTGACTAAAAAAATAATGTACATCCAGAAAATCGCAAAAAAGAAACTTATTAAAAACGCTCACTTATGACGGTAACTGGGTACCTGACGGTAATTAGCACGTTCACCCTACCCAACCGCTCGCACTCCAAAGCCAAAAAGTGAAGTCGCAGACACTTCCCAACTACTTAACGATGTATGTATGCATGGCTACCTCTCTTGCTCAGGAATGATATTTGCTTTTTATTCAATAGGTGTCGCTGTATAGGTCCTGATGCTGTTAATGCAGCGACGTGTCAACCACGGTCATTAGAGTCTTTCGGTTGGAGATTAACTAGGAGATTTCTTATTTTCATTTACTCTGGTTTCCTGTTTTCTCTTTTTATTCATTGTCTATAGCAATTAATTTTTCTATAGTAATTAATTTTAATTTTTCTACTCTTTGAATTTCTCTTTTTACATTTTTTCGCGGCAAATATAACTCCTCGTATTGTTATCACCGAAGAAAGTGTGGCCTTATCTGCCGATGTTTCTTCCCTTATAAGCATTGTAGGTTAATTTTCTTGGTGGTAGAAAAATAAGCACAGTAAGGGAAGTTCAACGTCAAGATATTCTCAAAGAACGGAGAATGCCATTCTTGATGGCTAACTTAACAATGTTATCAATAGAATATATATTACATTATACATAAGGTGCGTGTATTCATTAAAAGCTGAGCAAACGAGAAAGCTCAAAAGCCGCATTTAATTATTATAGACTACTGAATCGTCGAGCTTTAGAGAGAATTGGAACATAGGTTTTGATTTCCTGCCATTAAAGCTATGTTTGTTTGTCGTTGTTCGTTTAATTGTTTGCTTGTTAGTTTGTATGTTAATTTTTCGTCGGTTTTTATTTATTCTAATGGTATCGTCACGAGTGTTTGCTAGTTAGTTTGTTTGTGTCTTTGTTTGCTTTTGTTTGTATGTTTTTTGTTTTATTTATGCCGCCTGCTTTCTCGGTGTTTTATTCTAAGGGTCAATACAGTCATAGCAAATCAACAAACAAGCGAGAAGTAACCCAGTGAATCAGACATTAAATCTTAGAGGAGGACAGACACATACATAGAGACAGACAACACTGGCCTCCAATACAGAGCTTCAGAGCCGCGTTCAGATATTTCAACATTTCATCACACCACATTACAATCAATTGCATTTTTTTAAAGTGCGTCCGCCGTAATATACACTAAGTTTTATTCTTAGTTGTATTGTATTGTATTGTATTGTATTTGCACTTGTTATAGCGCCCCAACCAGATTTCCCATTCAGAGGCGCTCCCGACTACTGCGCGAACGCTGAATCGGAGTTTCACGCCGAAGCGCATGAGCAATTGCGAGTAGTTATCTTTGAGGTTCCGAACCCGCAACCCTCCAGCTGCAAGGCACCGAACATACCCCTACACCACCGCGCAGTTGTATTGTGATGTGTTGTATTGTGTGTTGTATTGTACTCCACGTTTATAATGCGACCGATACCCGCAGTAAAGATCCGAGAAATTAATCTCTGATAATCCGACCCGACCGGGAAGCGAACCCGGGGCGCCGTCGTGACGAGCAGGCTACCAACCCACTCGGCCACTCAGGATAGTTATCTATTATGTCGCAGCAGTTGTATGCATATAATACATGCATACATTTATGTGTGTATGCATAGACGTGTGTATATATATACATACATATACATGTATAATTGTATATATCGAGGGCTTAGAAGCAAAGGTGCATAAGTACCATTTTTATCGAAATTGAGTATTTGGTATCATAATTTTCAGAATTTTGTGCTCTTCCTTCTGATAAAAGCGCTTAATAATCAAATCAAATCATTATATCGTAAATCACGTTTAAATAATTCGTATCTTCTGGACTGTCTTATTTTCGACAGGCAAAAGTGCATATATCGAGGGCTAACAAGCAAAGGTGCACATCTCGGGTTTTTAGTATTCAGAGATGTTCGAATTTGGAAGTTTGGACTTCTTGCATAATTCAACAATTGGTAGCAACAGAATTGTAAACCCATTTTAAAATAACTGTGGACATTGCTCTTCAACCTCAAACCAAAATTGTAGGGCTGCCGTTATAAATTAATTTGCAAGAAATGTTTTTATAACAGACTATCGAAAAGTTGCCAAGATGTGCACCTTTGCCTGTAAAGGCAAGGAGATGCGTACTTTTGCCTGTAAGGATATGTACCATTGTCTGCAAGCGCAAGGAGTTGTGAACTTTTGCGTGTCATAAAAAGCACGATAAATGCACACCATAACTAGAATAATAATAATGGACAGTACTGTTTGCCATTTAATACAACACTGACTATAAGGTAAAAGTCCTCTATTCCTTGCTTTTTCTGTCAAAAGTAGGGCCTACAGAATTATCTTGACAGGCAACAGTGCACAACTCGATCCTTGATTTTGCAGGCAAAGATCCATTGCCTTGACACGCAAAAGTTCACAAATCCTTGCGCTTTCAAATTCGAATATCTCTGAATACTAAAAACCCGAGATGTGCACCTTTGCTTGTCAGCCCTCGTTAGTACTGATAGAAGTGTGTATTTAAATACATACTAACACCCTATACATATAAACACAAAATGCATAATGTATGTAATTTTACTGACTTTCTGGATGTTAACCTAATTATAACTTTGGTTTGGTGCGCCATCGGTCGATGCTTTAGAAGTTACTATTTACTAATTAACAATAATTAATTAATTATGCTCCCTATAGTGCGTGAGTTTTTCTATGCCTTCGATTGCTTCTCGGACGGATAGAATTTCACCATCATCTCATTCCTGCCATCTCATGTTCTCATGTTCTTATCTTCTGTTCTAATCTTCTGTTCTTATCTGTTCTTATCAGAATCGTCCGATTCTTGATCGGCCTTTGTGTAACGTCGATCGTCTCGCGAGGACAAACAAAGAACTGATATAGACAGAGATAAACGACACAGCAGCTGTTTGCGTTTACTCGAGTGAAGTCTTTGCTCAACATTAACGAGAGGTTAAACGATATTTCTAGGACAATGTCATTATGTCTGAGACCCATGTGTGTACATGTATATGTATATGTATGCATGCATGATGCATATCTGTATGTATCATATCATGCATATGTATGTGTCAATGTATGTATGTGTATGCACGCTTGTATGTATGTATGTATGTATGTATGTATGTATGTGTATGTATGTATGTATGTATGTATGTATGTATGTATGTATGTATGTATGTATGTATGTATGTATGTATGTATGTATGTATGTATATGTAATGTATGTATGTATGTGTGTATGTATGTATATTTGAGTGTATAATGTATATGTATATATATGCGTGTTATGCATATATATGTGTGTATGCATGCATGTTTATATATATATGTATGTGTGTATGTATGTATGTATGTATGTATGTATATATGTATGTATGTATGTACATGTATGTATGTATGTATGTATGTATGTAGGTATGTATGTATGTATGCATGTATGGGTGTATTTCTGATGTATGTTGTAAGACCCTCTCGTGTTCAATGTAATGAGAATGATATACACAATGCGTGCATCACGGCCACTGCGTATCTGGACAAACCATCCTTCAAGTTTCATTATCCTACGGATTCCAGACCGGTGCAGCATCAATTTCTGGTCAGATTTGACATAGCATAACGCTAGCGCACAACAAATGAGTCACTGTTTAGCCGGTCTCCTGTTATCTTTCGTTCTGGACGAATCGTACTTTCGTACTTAATGCTGCCTCTGCCTTATGTTTTCTCCATCCATTTCCTACCGAATCTCCATTTATGTTGTCAGATGGGTGTTGTGGGACCTTTCGTCCTCGGCGAAATTTGTTCCCGTGGGTTGCTGTTTTGCTCGATATGATATAATCCACAGATAGAAAGGCAACTATTTCTGACAGATGGGTAGAATATTATATAAAAATATTCTGGGATAATATATTCTGAAAAGAGAGGCTACAAGCAGGCTTAGCTTTCATCAAGAATGACTTAAAGTTGTGAAGAATCTTGAGCACTGCTCATCTTTTTGTGAATTCAAACTGTTTTTTTAAAGTATTTTCTTGAACTGCGACGGAAACCCTCGGAAAAGCCTAAGGGTTCCGCCGAACCCGGTTGAAAACCACTGACCGATGCCATCCCATTTCACCTATGCCAACCCAGTTTACCTATGATGCTATCCCAGTACACACATGCCATCCCACTCGTCATGTACACCTATGCCATACCTGTCGCCTTATTCATCTATGCCACCTCAGCTCATAATTATATGCCACCTGAGCTCATATATGCCACCTGAGCTCACATAATTATGCCAACCCAGTTCTCCTAGACCGTATAGCCATGGCCTTCTAGATTATTGACTTTTTACCTATGCCACCCCAGCCGCCACAGTCGTCTCTTCTTCCTGGGATCAGAATCTTTCCACGTAGTTCTGGAAGTTGAGCTCTGTTGCAACCAAATCCCGCGCTGACTGCGAATGAGATCATTGCTACAAAGTGAAGCCCTGCAGTGTGACACCCGTTCGGATGTCGCCGTCTTCCAACTGGCAGGTGACTCTGTTGGATGTCGGCTGACACTTTCCGGTGACTTGAGGCCGTCGACCGTTTGATGTCCGACCGTCTTTCAATTAACCTAATGGTCGTGGAAATGGGTGTCCTGCTCATCCCATCCGCCTTCCCACTTCCAAATTGACACTCGCGCCCCTGGAAATCTTGCTATCCTCTTTTCATACACGTTCCCAGTTTTCACTTTCATGCGATTCGCAATTTATTTTTTTGTACTTTCCTTCATTCATCCCTCTCTCTGCCAACTGGCAGAGAGAGGGATGTCTTTCCAATCATCCACCAATCCATCATTCCATTCCATCCATCCATCCATTCATCCATCCATCCATCCACCAATCCATCCACCAATCCATCCACCAATCCATCCACCAATCCATCCATTCCATTCCATCCATCCATTCATCCATCCGACAATCCATCCACCAATCCATCTACCAATCCTTCCACCAATCATCCACCAATCCATCCATTCCATTCCATCCATCCATCCATTCATCCATTTATCCATCCGACAATCCATCCACCAATCCATCTACCAATCCTTCCACCAATCCATCCACCAATCCATCCATTCCATCCATCCATCCATTCATCCATCCGACAATCCATCCACCAATCCATCTACCAATCCTTCCACCAATCATCCACCAATCCATCCATTCCATTCCATCCATCCATCCATTCATCCATTTATCCATCCGACAATCCATCCACCAATCCATCTACCAATCCTTCCACCAATCCATCCACCAATCCATCCATTCCATCCATCCATCCATTCATCCATCCGACAATCCATCCACCAATCCATCTACCAATCCTTCCACCAATCATCCACCAATCCATCCATTCCATTCCATCCATCCATCCATTCATCCATTTATCCATCCGACAATCCATCCACCAATCCATCTACCAATCCTTCCACCAATCATCCACCAATCCATCCATTCCATTCCATCCATCCATCCATTCATCCATTTATCCATCCGACAATCCATCCACCAATCCATCTACCAATCCTTCCACCAATCCATCCACCAATCCATCCATTCCATCCATCCATCCATCCATGCATCCATCTATCCACTGACAGTGGTGCCGCCAGACGCCAAGAAATGGGACGCAAAGTCGCTAAAATATTTAAGACATGAAACATTCCACGTCGTTATTGTGAATCAGTGGTCATCATAATTTACGTGGCAATGATGCATAAAAGTTACATTATATATAGTCCTAATGCTACATAGAAGAACACTCCGAAAGTTTTAAACATTTGCACCCAGTGTCAACGCTGACTGTGCAGTATCATGCGGTCATATGCGAAACATTCATCCTGCCATTTGAATGATCTGGTCACTAACATTGCAATCATTGTCTCTGCTTCTGCTGATCAAGCGGAAATGCTAACGCAATGCGACGACATTTAAAGGTTAACATTTAGAGGTTTTCGTTTCTGTCATTTATATTTCATTGTTTAGCCAAAAAGAGTAGATTCTAATGCGTCTATTGCGTCCGCGTGCGGCGCCAATGCATCCACACACAAACCCAATCTGATGCCACGGGGAATTCTATCCATCCATCAGTTCATCCATCCTTCCATCTCTCCATGCACCCATCCATCCATTTTTTGCAATCGTCCGTCCGTCCATCCATCTGTCCGTCCATCCGTCCATTTATTCATTTTGCCATCCATCCATCCATCCATCCATCCATCCTTCCATCCATTCATCCATCCATCCCTCCCTCCCCTCCCTCCCTCCTCCCTCCCCTCCATCCATCCATCCATCCATCCATCCATCCATCCATCCATCCATCCATCCATCCATCCATCCATCCATCCATCCATCCATCCATCCGTCCATCCATCCATCCATCCATCCATCCATCCATCCATCCATCCATCCATCCATCCATCCATCCATCCATCCATCCATCCATCCATCCATCCATCCATCCATCCATCCATCCGTCCATCCGTCCATCCATCCATTCATCCATCCATCCATCCTTCCATCCATTCATCCATCCATCCCTCCTCCCTCCTCCCTCCCTCCTCCACCCTCCTCTCTCCTCCATCCCTCATCCATCCATCCATCCATCCATCCATCATCCATCCGTCCATCAAGCGTCCATCCAAATCCATCCGTCAGTCCATCCATCCATCCATCCGTCCATCCATCCATCCATCCATCCATCCATCCATCCATCCATCCATCCATCCATCCTTTTCATCCTTCCCTTCTATCCCCATCTTTCCATCCATCCATCCATCCATCTATCCATCCATCCATCCCATCCATCCATCCATCCATCCATCCATCCATCCATCCATCCATCCGTCCAGTCCGTCCGTCCGTCCGTCCGTCCGTCCGTCCGTCCGTCCGTCCGTCCGTCCGTCCGTCCATCCGTCTGTCCATCCTGAATCCATCCATCCATCCATCCATCCATCCATCCATCTATCCCTCCCTCCTCCCTCCTCTCTCTTCTGTTTCTCCTCCCTCACTCCCTCATCCCTTCTCATCAGAGCATATTGCCGTCACTCTACTCCTGGACGATAACCACTCTCTCTGGTCGCCTCCTTTTCCCTTCCTCGCCAGGTGGCGACGCAGTTTCCTGCTCCCTGTGGTGTGTTTAATGGGAGGAAATTCCGCCTAACTTAACTCCGGTTGGCAAGGTCAGACAGCATTAACACAGAACAACGACCTTGCCTTGGCTGTATGCCATACAACACAAAGCAATAAAAAAACAATTCATTACAATAGAAAAGAGTGCGATATTATTATGTACCATCGTGTGGCAGCTGCATTAGCTTTTAGGCTTATCTTGATCCAGCGATAGAAAGCGTTTACACCAACTGTGTATTTTGGTAGAATGCGAGTGTTTGTCTTGCATTCATAAGAAGTTACTTGCTTGCTTACTTACAACGCAGCACAATACAAACCACTATAATAGAATACAATATAATACTATAGATAATCAACACAATACAATCTAGAACAATGCAATACAGCTCAATAAAACATGATACAGAAATAGGTTACAACACAATGCAAAGCGACTACATTTGCATTGCAATACGATACAGTACATCACAATACAATACAATGCTAAGAAAGGTACAAAAACATTGCAATGCAAAACAATACAAGCAAATTTTTTTACCAACACAGTGCACTGCAGCACTACAATATAGAGTACATGTCAACACAGTACAATACAAAGCAAGGTACAAGCACATAGCAGTACAATACAATACAGTGCATCACAATACAAACTATGATTCAAACAATAAATCGACATACAGCCAAGAGGACACTGAACCCATCCATCACGCGACCAATACATATAAAACAGGCATTCCTCTCTCTCTACTTAAAATGGCCCTATTTGACCGCGCTGGGGTTGGGAGCGCCTTTGAGTAGTTTCCTAAAATTTAAGTAATGAATGAATGAATGAATGAATGAATGAATTAATTAATTAATTTAATGAATGAACGAACGACCGAACGAACGACCGAACGAACGAATGAATGAATGAATGAATGAATGAATGAATGAATGAATGAACGAACGAATGAATGAATGAATGAATGAATGAATGAATGAATGAATGAATGAATGAATGAATGAATGAATGGAGGATCAATTGTGAGTCGTCGTTTGATCTAATTAGCATAATTAAGTCTCCCTGGTCCTCATCTAAAGGTCGTGGCCTTTGATGTCGATGTTTCTGGCTGTCTTGGATCGGAAGATCGTACAGAGGGTTTCCGACGTCTGTCGCTATAAAAATACCCTGTAACATCATTGCCTAGGCAACTCAGGCGCTTAATCAAAGCCACGTCGGACGTTTCTGCTTTGACAGCTGACGGACAAAAACGACAGACAGGCAGGCTGATACACCGACAGACAGACAGACAGACAGACGGACGTTTCTGCTTTGACAGCTGACAGGCAAAAACGACAGACAGGCAGGCTGATACACCGACAGACAGACAGACACACAGACACACAGACACACAGACAGAGGAGACAGAGAGACACCCAGAGACACACAGACAGACACATCGACAAACAGATACATAGACAGACACACAGACAGAGGAAATACTGCAGACCCACAGACAATGGAGACAGATATAGACACAGACACACACATAGAAACACACACAGGCAGACAGATAAGGAAATAGAGACAGACACATGGACAGACAAACAGACAGACAGAAGTAGCCTACAAAACCAGACAGTTGCCGCCATAATAACGGTGAAGAGAGAGAAACATCTGACATTGTATTGAATTGTATTGCATTGCAGAGGATAGGAGAGGAGAAGAGAATGTGTAGGAAAGGAAGAAAGCTAAGAGAAATGAAGAGATAGAGAGGCTGAAGGAGACACATACAGCCAAGAGGACACCCTGTCATCCATCATCCGACAAAGAAAGCGACGCAAAGAAAGAGAGAGACAAAGGAACATCATGAACAAAGACATCGAGATAGACGGAGACTTCCAGTGCTACCCTGACAACGAGATATTCCTCCTCTGCAGCCGGTGCTGTGCTGGCGTCCATTCGCCCTCCCTTGGCGCTGCCTTTCCATCCTCGTTCCACCCTCCCTCCCTCCGCTGTCCCGTCCAATCCAAAAATAAATATCGATTCGAATGCTGATGAGGCTGATATGGGACCACCGATCTTGATTCCTGCGCTGATAGTCGTCCCTTTGATCCAATGGCCACCCGTCCTTTGGTCCACTGGCCACCCTTCCGTCCTTTGGTCCAACGGCCTCCCTCCCGTCCTTTGGTCCACTGGCCACCCGTCCCGTCCTTTGGTTCAACGGCCACCCTCCCGTCATTGGTCCACTGGCCGCCCGTCCCGTCCTTTGGTCCAATGGCCACCTGTCCCGTCCTTTGGTCCACTGGCCACTCGTCCCGTCCTTTGGTCCACTGGCCACTCGTCCCGTCCTTTGGTCCAATGGCCACTCGTCCCGTCCTTTGGTCCAATGGCCACCCTTCCGCCCTTTGGTCCAATGGCCACCCGTCCCGTTCTTATTTAAACTCTGCCTGTATACTCTTTTCTTTCTCTATACTTCTCCGTTTCTATCCCTCACTATTCTTCCCCCCCTCTTCCTCCGTCTCGACACCCCACCCTCTCCCTCACTCGCCTACCCGTTCCTCTTCCTCTCTCATACGCCTCACTTCCTGCCCTGCCCATTCCGCAACACCCCTCTCATCCTCTACCTCTGCCAACTGACGGTGTTAATATTTTATTCATGTATATTACCACCAGAAAAGCGATGCCGACAGATGCCAGTGGTTGCTATTGCAGCGCTTGCTAGTCAGAAGCGCTTGGCAGCGACAACGGGAAAGCGCTCGAATATTCTCAGCTTTGCGGAAACAAAGAAAACAACAAAACATTGGCAGATAATGCGATGTAAGGTGACAGCTTAGGAAAGACGCAGTTAGGGAAACACTGATGAGAATGTGAAGAGGCGCTAAATAAAACTTAACTACAGGCATATTATATATAGATACATGTAAAATTACATGCATACATCTATACATGCATACATACATGTAAATACATGCATTTTTACCTACAGACAAACATATATAAATACATACATAAATATATGCATGCATTCATACACACATAAATTCATGCATGCATGCATGCATACAGGCATACACACATAAATTCAGACATGCATGCATGCATATGCACATTCATACACACAAAGCATACAATGTAATACATACATAATAATTTATGTATAAGGACTCTTGTTATACTGCACTTTTGTTGGGACCTCACAAAAGCGGCCACGCGAGTAGTTAAGTATAGGCAATTATCAGAGCCAATTGGCGGCTATGGGTACGAATAAAGGGATGACGTCATCCAAACCTACTGTGGGTATGAGAGCCAGGTCAAAGGTCAAACGACGATGGTTGCCTCGGGCAAAAACAGATGGCCATTAAAGCTGGGCAAAGTCATTTCAAGGGGGCGCTCTTCTTAGGGGTGGGGCGTGCGTGTGCCCCTCCCCCTCCCCTTCCAAGGAGGTCATTTGAGGGCGTGCGTAGGGCGTGCGTGTGCCCCTACCCCTCCCCTTCATTCTTCTTTCACTCTACACGCCTTAGCAAAGCTCATTGAATATTCATTATTTGCATGCTGTGCATTCTATTTGGGCCTTTCACACGCATATGTGTGCAGCCAATTTTTATACAAGCAAGCTACCAATTCTTGCATGTAGGCCTATAGCACTCAATTTTTACTCACTAGCCGTCATCTACCGCCCATACTCATCATCCATCTTTGCTCAAGCATTGCAAGGCGCCCATTTTTGCAACTTTTCTTACTACAATCAAGCAGCCATTGTTTTGGCCATTTTCACATAGCTCACATTTAAGCTTGGAGTCCAACATGGCTAGGCTTTACTCTCGTAGCTGCACTTGCATTCTTTTACATGTGCATTGTTTGGCGTATAGCAATTTACACTTAGGTCAACTTTAATGGTAGAGGCCATTATACGCAAGCACTCAATTCTTTTGGACCATACAGCCATTTTCTCTTAGGCACACACATTTTAGGCTCAAGCCTACAACTACAAACCTTGCAACTCCATCTTCGTCACCCAGCAAGGCGCGCAAGCACTTAGTGTGGAAGCCAAGGCAGCCAGTGTTTGCGCTTGCATGCCATTACAGCTCTTGCCTGACCATTTAACGTTGAATATTTAGTACTTGCACCCTTTTGAGGCACAACAGCATTTTACTCTTAGGTAGCCATTCTTTGGGCTCGCCTTGTTTTTCAAGGCTGACTAAGGCCAATTTATTATTCAATAGGCACAAATTGCAATGTTTTTGTGCGCTTGCATTGAATTAGAGCGACAACCTTTTACTCTTAGACAGCAAGACATTCGTTGGGCTTGCCTTGTTTTACAAGGATGACCAACGCTTATTGAGTATTCATTATCCCTAGGCCTGTTTACACATGCACAATCATCGCCTAAACTGAATTTAGCATGGTATTCAACTTTTGCAAAGCACTCAGGTGTCTTTGCTCTATTGCATTCTCCTACAGCTCACGCATTTAGTTATGCAAATCTTTCAACAAAATGAACTTAAATCTGAGAAAAGTTAAACTGAAATCTCAGTTTCATTGAAATTCTCGGTTCAGTTTCGGATAGTAAGTGTCTTTTACAGATGGTGCATGAGCGAGAGAGAGAGAGAGAGGGAGAGAGGCGTTTTGGCAGAGCTGGAGGGAGAGAGAGAGAGGGGGCGATAGAGAGAGAGGGAGAGAGGCGCTTTGGCAGAGCTGGAGAGAGAGGGAGGGAGAGATTGGAGAGAGGGAGCGAGAGAGAGAGAGATGGAGAGAGGCGTTTGGCAGAGGTGGAGGGGAGAGAGAGAGGGAGGGAGCGAGATTGAGAGAGGGAGCGAAGCGCTTTTGGCAGACAAGTAGCGTGTGAGCGAGAGAAATGCGCGGCTTATATTTCTGACCTGGTGGTTTTACAACTTTTACATTTCAGACACCTAAAACTCACACTCAAAGCTAGCTTCACAGTAGAATATTGCGAGTTTGTAGAGCAAACCTGCCAATTGTAGACGTGCGTCATTTAGAATGCGTGTATTTACTTAACAGACTTATAATTTTCTATACAGCTTGGAGACTTAAGTTGAGAGTTTATTTAGCGAACCGAGGGTTTGAGCTGTTGTATGGAGAGGTGTTTTGAGACCCTGCATAGTGCTCTTTTACGACAGTTGGCAGGCAATCAAATGTTTTTAGTTGTGTAATGCATTCCACAAATGGTTCTTAATTCTGAAAAATCTCAAATTCATTGAAATTCTAGAGTCATGGAAAAACCCCACTTGGTTAATTTTGGATAGCTGGTGACATTTACAGAGGCATGGACACAGCGATATTGAGAGAGCGAGAATGAGAGAGGCATGGAGATAGGCAGAGACTCTCATTGTTTTAGCGGAAATAACTT
>JACEVL010000318.1:339263-346763 GCA_020284085.1 Aporrectodea caliginosa
GATGATTGGTACCTGAGAAGGAAGATTAAGTGGATGTGCTTTGACACCACAACGAGCAATACTGGACAGAAAGCTGGGACGTGAACTCTGATAGAAAAGGGACTTGGTCGGAACTTATTTCATCTAGCAGGTCGTCACTACGTGATGTTAATTGCTGCTGAAAAAGGCATTCAGTGTCATGAAAATTGTTTCCTCAACTGGTCCAGATATTCTAATACTTCACCGTTTTCTTGACCATTGGCGTCGAAATGACTCGAGTAGATTTGAGACAGCAGTGGATTACTGAGTTCGGGAGCGAGTTATTGCTTTTGCTGAAACAAAGCTGGCGGCCAATCATCAAAGAGATGATTATAACGAGCTTCTTGAATTAGTAGTCATTTTTGGTGGAGCCCAACTCAAAGAATTCACTTTATAGCGCCTGGAGTTTTATTCATTCAAGATGTGGATGTTTCGATCAGTAAAATGTTTCGATCTCTTTCAAACTGAAGCCAGTTGATGACAGAGGTATTTTCAATTTCCTTCTATTTGTCTGTGATGTGTAAGTCCAAGCATGGTTTCAAACTTCCTGTCCTGTCTCGGCTTCTGCAATTGACTGAATACAGAAACCAAGAAATTCGTCAGGTCACCACTACAGCATTCCACCCGAAAGCTGGAATGAAAATGAAGATTATCTTGAATCACAGGCAGTCGTCATGGTACTCAAAGTAGTCAACGACACCGCAGAGAGAAGTGTAAAGCTAATCCATGAGTACAACTCAATCCTGACAAATGACGAAGATCAGAAACAGTATTGGCTTCAAGTTGTTGATGCGCATCGCAATCAATTTTCTGACTCAAACAAGAACACATTGCTGTCAAGTTTGGAAAGTGCCGCTGTCAGTGCTGAAACGACCACTCAATGAAGACAATTTTAAATATTTCTGACGTTTTCCCTGTAAAACTAGCATTTTGCGTACCCAAAATGCTAAATTTAATCACAGACTTTTAACCCTGAAACAGTGAATACATTGTCATGTCTTTGTACTGATGTTTGTTTGCCATCAAGGCGCAGTGTTGAATTCAAGTATACTTAACATAACTTTGGGTGGCTTGCGCAACCCCTAAATATTATTCAATTTTGCTCAAATTTTCAGTATGTTAGTTTTTTAATAGATGGACTGCGATGGTGGGTTCTAATCTTGAACTTTCGAGAAAAAAGTTTTTTGGACCACACTAATATATATATATACATTTATATATTCGTTTAATATGAAAACCAGTTGACACTCCCCATCTAGGAACAGTAAACGGGACTACAACTGAACTGTATTTAAAACGTCATTTTTGACTTAAAGATTGTGGACCAGATTGTACTGATTGTCGATACAGGATTCTGGAGATAATAATTGTCTTGGTCGAGTGTCTGTATCGAGTATCTGGCTTCATTAATACTCATGGGCCAAAAGTCCATATAATTATGTAATAAGTGTTTCCTAATATGGACTTATAAACCTTTTACCTTCGATAACTGTAATGATAGCACAGAATAGGAGAACAACAAAAAATGAAAGGCTGTGGCTGTAGCAACTTACCGATGCTGAAAGTCAACGCCAGAATCAGGCAAAGCTTCATTTTCGTAAGTTAATTCAACGGCAAATAGCAGCCTTTGCTGTATGAAACGTTACTGACGCAAAACTCATGGCAAAGTTATCTCCTGTGCGGAATGTCAACATACCGAGCAATGGTGTTTGCAGAAGCTAACAATGAATGGCTTAAGTACAGCTTCATTGACTAAACTTTCCGACAAAGCATGGAACGCGTCCAAACATGATTAACTGCTGCATTCAACAGAATTAGGAAATCATTCCGACATCAATATTGTTTCACTGGATACACTACCACGCGATATGTAACCTTGGAATATTACTATGTGGAGAAGAACTATGCGGTGTTCACACAGTTCTTCGTATGAAGAACAACAGTGTGGAGAAGAACTAAGCGGAAAACAATTATGAGAAGAACTATCTCTAAAGACGAAATATGTGTAACATGCCAACTTCTAAATGCTAAATTTTTCTGAAACGCGTCAGATAAGAGCAACCAACACGGACAAATTCAGTCTTTGACGCCTCAACGATTCTTGCTTACTCTTTCATTCATAGAGCGCGCCTCTACAGCCAGTGCGACATCAGAATTTTTTATTTTTTATTTATAAGTGCTTGTTATAGCGTCTCTTTTATACAACTCTCGACCTTACTAGAAAAGGCCACAATGGAACAGGTCGTAATCGTAATCGTAAACTTCAAATTTATAAAGCGCCACTCAAAATATAAGCGTACAGCAACCAGCTTATTCACGAGATCTACCGGTCTAATAGGCCTAATAGTCAAAGGTTTTGTTCAGAGTTGTCCAATGGAGACACGAGTCCAGTCGCCAGATGGAGGTATTCAACGGCTTACGAAAAATAGGCATGGAAGGTGTATGAAGCTCATGTCGCAGATTGAATGGAAGCCTGTTCCAGAATTAGGGCCCTTCCACGTATCATTTAGGCAGTTTGCGACAGATTACCAGATGTTACAGAACAGAGAAGAATGTATGAGGTGTCTGTGTTCCAGTGTTGATGCTACTTGATCGGCGCACATTACAGGCGACTTTCTCATTTCAGGAACACCTAGCTCATAAAAATGTGTAGGGCCTACTACTGCACAATGACGACACATTTTAGGCCAATTACTATTTGCATTATTAGTTGTCTGTTATTAGACTCCACTATGTAATGATCGAGCATCAATCCGTGGCACTGAGCACCCGCGACCGAAGGACTTGCTCAAGGTCCCTACTGAGCAACCGCCTCTCCCCTTTACATATAGGCTTCAATCGGAGCTCCTCGACCCTCTTGCAAATGTAATTTACAACTTCTGTTGCGCCTGTGTCTAATACACAAGGCTTCAACCGATGGGGCATCAAAAATAAGCGGTAATCAGGTCAATCACTTGTCATTTTAAACTAATTTGTTGTCAATAATTGGTGATTCAAATAAGCGGGACTTCGGTCCGTTCTGGGTTTTACCCTTTGTATCGCTGAATCATGTTTGTACAATGCATTATGTTTTGTTTGTTTTTTCGGAACAGTAAATGGTTGAAGTAAGGAATGAAGTTCAGTCCGCTAAGACTGAGTTTGCGTATCTCGTCCTGCAACTGATGCAAAGTTGCTTTCATGGTCGTGTGATGCACATAATTACAATTCTGTGACTGAGTAGGTTGGCTGCCAGAGTACCCAGTCGGGGACATCTTTAATGTCCGTTGAAGGGGTCACTCTTTTGTCCCAGTCGTGAAGTTCACAGTTGTTGTCAGATGGTTTGAAGTTGAAGGAATCGCAGTCTTCCGATTTTAGACACGCTACCATGCAATCGACTCTTTTTGCAACAATGAAAGGACCTCCGATCAGAGCCAAATCCTTGACGACCCGCTTGCCTGCGCTTCTCTCGTAACTCGTCGCTGCGTTTAAACATACAAATAAACGATATGCCTTTCAACCATTACAGTTATGAAACAGGCAACAGTATAGAATACAACCTGACGCAATGCAATACAATACATTACATACAGGAAAATACATACAATAAAAAAATTCAATTCAGGGCGTCATCAAGTGTAATCTAGTCTACTGACTTTTATAGCGCCGTTACATAATACCGAGTGATCAGTTGACGGTCGCTATGGTGAGTGAGCAATTTAAACAGATGAGTTTCATTGTGGACCTCAGTTCATGGTAAACCTATCCAATGTATCCATGTTGATATTGAAGTGACCCGTTGTTATAAGCAGAACAAATGCTTTTAATATAATCGTCCGTTGGAACGGGACTCCCATACATGATCGCGTCCGAGACCTTTGCTCCGGAAAAGGCGCCATATCAATCCACATATTCAATAGAATAGAATACCGCATGCATTCGTTTTGACGTCTCTCGACCATTAATTTTGGAATTTTAATCATCTTTATAAAGGCTTTTGCTGCATTCAAACACAAACGCTATAGGAATTTGTTCGCGACAGTTAATATCTGTCTTCTAATGACGACACTAACCCTGACCCTAACCTACCCTCACGACTTCAAGTTTTTTAGTCCATATCGATTACGTTGAGGTTATGCCTCGTTGTTACGCGCCGTGAGGGTCGCTATAGAATCGAAGAGGAGGAGGGAGGAGGAGGATTATGAGGAGGAGAAGGAGGAGAAAGAGGAGGAGAAAGAGGAGGAAGAGAAAGAGGAGGACACAGTCTAAAAAATTGTTTTTTTTAAATCGTCAGAAAATACTGACTATCATCAAAATCTTACCACAGCCAAGTATCGCCATCAAAAGGAAAATGGCTTTCGGCAATGCTTCATTGTGGCTTTCTGGCTGCTTCAGAAGCCAGTGTACTGCATTCGTCTGGATTCAGCTGTGGTGCATTTACACGAAGTTCTCTGTCTATTTTCCAGAGGATGTGCTTGCGCTATGCGTCAACACACATTGGAGCACCATGACATTTACCGAAGCGAAAGTGGGTCTACCTAACTAGTGACGCAGCGCAGTTGTTTAACACAAAGAACAATTCAAGGTCTCACGGTTGCTAAACAACGAACTGCCGTGTAAAAGCTGATTGAAAGACGGATTAGCATAATTAGCTAAACGTATTAGGAGGCCTATCAATGGCCCTTGCATTAACTGGATCCAGTCTTCAGATCCATTCACATGAGTTGTCACGGCGCCGCGGATTAAATTATTCAACAATGGCAAGACTGCTGATGAATGCATCAAGTGGATGAGCAGTCCCTACTTGAAAGGACAAGAGGTGCAGCAATCCCATGGGAACTCTCGAGGACTCTTCAAACTTTACCTAATAATTACATGTATTCACTTTGTATTTATACTTAAAGTTCTCAATTTGTATTGCCTCTTTCTGAGGACCATCTAGTCTAGCTGTAGAAAGTGGACAAGGGAACAAGGTTACATGTGTCTCAGTCAATATCAATCCAACAACATAGCATAATGCATGTAACTCTGCACTCGGGGTTAAACACTCAATGCTCAAAATTCAACAACCAACTGGAAACAAACAGAAGCAGCCGTCAAAAGGGAAATAGGGCAAATTCCTAGGTCCCCAGCAGATTAGAGGCCAGTGCATCATGGGACTTGGCAGGGCGTAACGTTGGTCTAAACTCTAAACAGTGGGTTGGATAGGCCTACTAAATTTTTCATGGTTTCCCCTTCGAAACTGTTAGATAAATATAACAGCGCCGTTTATGCGTCATGCCTGATAATAATGATGATGATGATGATGATGATGATGATGATGATGATGATGATGATGATGATGATGATGATGATGATGATGATGATGATGATGATGATGATGATGATGATGATGATGATGATGATGATGATTATTATTCTTATTCTTATTCTTATTCTTATTGTTATAATTATTTTAAAGCGCTGAATTGTTGACGCAACACGTTGGAAGAGTAAAGACGTCTCCCTTTGGTCTCCAGAAACCCTGGTCAGATGGCGACCCAGTTTGACCATGAACTCCAATCCCTGTTGATTGATTGGGACAAGTGTCTCAGAGGCAAGAGGGATGAACTACTAAGAGGTTGGCAGGGTTTTCATACTTGGCAATCTGCCATTCTAGCCTAGAACCAAGACTTGGGCATACCATGGGACCCATTGGCCAAGACCCTTATTATTATTATTACAGTCCTTCACATCGCATTTCGGACAGCTAGGCTTTTGGTCTCTTGTACGACTGCGAAATGACTGCATAGTCAGCCAACTCGGTTAGAATTAGATTATAAAATCATCAAAGTTCTTCGCAAGACGGCAACCGCTCGCTTATTACCGCCACCTATCGAACAACGAGTTAAGTTTGCCCTCTAGTGAATGCCCTGGAAATTTTGATGCCCGTATTCGTACAGATACGCCATCTAGGGAGAGGTGGAAACCAAACCGCCACACCTAAACGACCCCGAATTCAGAAATGGCTAAACGCAGTCAACAATTTCGTCGCATTTAAGCATTTACTTCAGCGACATCAGTAGAAGTCTAAGTTACGAAATCACGTGGTCCGACGCAATCGACTAAAACAGTTTCGGAGACAAAAATATTGGCCATTGTTACTACGTTCCATCAGAATTAGAAAACCCACGAAGAAAGTTCCACCGAATACTGCCGTCGTCGCTTAGGCGATCGTGGCACCGTGTGTTTCCCGGACGGCCGACACAACCTTGCGTTCTCTAGTAACCTTGGTCAGTCTGGGCGTTGCGTGACGCTAAGAACGGGGCAGCCGCCACGTATTCACCGGGCAACCAACGCCTGTGTAGCAACGCAGAGCTCATGAATATTAATTAGAGCAGCTGCCCCAGGGCGCATACATTAGGCCAGGGCGGCGGCGCCGCGATGGGCTACAGCCTTGAGGTGTTGTGGCCCGTCGGACGTAAGAGCGTGGATGGTACGGACGGATGGATGGACGAGTAATCGCTTCTCGGCGGCATAATGCCAGCGTAGGTCTAGCAATTCTCGGACACGCAGTGTACAGCAGTCCATCCTTTCGTCTGGATGCGTTGGAGTTTAACATGTATACTGAGGGCGGTCTATGGACGAGCGGATGATAACAGCTGCGCAGAGGTAAGACAATGGGTTGGAGACCATGTGGGGATGGGAGAGGGATTGGGTGGATGGGTTAGATGGAGGGAAGGATTGGATGTAAGGATGGAGGAATGGATGGATGGATGGAGGAGGTCAGGTGAGTGGATCAGTTGGATGTATGGTTGGATTGATGGTTGGATTGATGGGCGTATGGATGGATGGATTGATGGATGGAGGTTTGGTAGGTGGATTAGTTAGATGGATGGATCGGATGTAAGGATCGATGGGTGGATGGGTTAGATGAGGGAAGGATTGGATGTAAGGAAGGAAGAATGGATGGATGGTGGTGAGGTGGGTGGATCAGTTGGTGGTATGGTTGGATGGATGGCTGGATGGATGGGCGTATGGATGGATGGATGGATGGATGGCTGGATGGATGGATGGATGGATGGATGGATGGATGGATGGATGGATGGATGGATGGATGGATGGATGGATGGATGGATGGATGGATGGATGGATGGATGGATGGATGGATGGATGGATGGATGGATGGATGGATGGATGGATGGATGGATGGATGGATGGATGGATGGATGGATGGATGGATGGATGGGCGTATATGGATGGGTGGATTGATGGATGGAGGTTTGGTAGGTGGATGAATTATATGGATGGATCGGATGCAAGGATCGATGAGTGGATGGATAGTTGGATGAATGAATAAATTAATTAATGAATGGTTGGATGGGTGAATGGATGGATGGATGGATGATTGGATGATTGGATGGGCGGATGAATGGATGAATTGTGGTTGGATGGTTGGGTGAGTGGTAGATGGAGGGTGGGTGGATGGATGAATGGATGGATGGATGGATGAATGGATGAATGAAA
>JACEVL010000318.1:349263-424263 GCA_020284085.1 Aporrectodea caliginosa
TACATACATACATACATACATACATACATACATACATGCATACATACATACATACATACATACATACATACATACATACATACATAACATACATACATACATACATTCATACATACATACATAACATACATACATACATACATACATACATACATACATACATACATACATACATACATACATACATACATACATACATACATACATACATACATACATACATACATACATACATACATACATACATACATACATACATACATACATGCATACATACATGCATAAATACATACATAAGTACATATATATACGTACATGCATGCACGTAGGGGTGTCCAGAACTGACACATCGCAGAAAACACCCATACTCAAGTTTTCCCATTATTCCATTCATTGGCTGTCTATAAATATTTTTTCAGAATTTTAAAATGTTATCCTGAGGTCGCTCAAAGCCCCCGAACATACCCTACTTAAATACCCAGAACTGAAGGCGCCCATGCTCGAGTCTTGGAACTTGGGTTCATTGTGAATTTACTATTTTTATCATGAAAAATTAACGAATTGGATTAACTTTTTTAAACTTGTAACCAAATGTAACACGACAAGAGCTATACCTGTTAAAAATATAAACAACCAGGTCAGTGTCATTCGAGGTTATTTCAAGGTCATAAAAAAACTAAATCTAGCAAAAACGAGAAAAAATTGGCAGATCTCGGCCAATAATTGTTGAAATCGGCTAGTTTTTTCTTCTTTTTCTCGCCTTGATAAGGACTACATGCTGTAAGAAACAAGGCTCCTAAATGCAAGACAATCCAAGGTTATGTTAAGGTCAAAAAGGTCAATTGAAGTGAAAATCAGAGGAAATGGCCATAACTCTGCCAAATATTGCTCTATTTGGGTAATTTTTTTTACTTGTTTGCTCGTACTGATAAAGGCCACATTCGAGAGGACATAGTACTAAAGTGCTAACATAATTCAAGGCCATTTCAAGGTCAAAAAGTAAAAATCAAGGAAAAATTACCATTATACTTAGTCTTAGAGTCACCAAAATGAAACAACATTTGGCTGAGTTACAACCATTTTCCCTAATTTTAACCATTTGACCTTGAAATGACCTTGGATTATGTTAGCCTCTTAGTACTATATCTCCTCGAATGTAGTTCTTATCCGCCCGAGCAATAAGTTTAAAGAATCACTCAAATAAAGCAATATTTGGTTGCGTTATGGCCATTTCTTCTGTTTTTTCTCTCAAATTGACCTTTTTCACCTTACAAAAACCTTGGATTTTCTTACATTTGGTTACCTTCTTTCTTACTACAGGTTGTCCATATCAGGAAGAAGAACACAAGAAAAAATTAGCCAATTTCAACAATTATTGGCCGAGAGCTGGCCAATTCTTCTCGTTTTTGCTAGATTTCGTTTATTCTGACCTTGAATGACCTTGAAATGGGTGTCTACATTTTTTCCAGATGTAACTCTTGTCGAGTCAAACAAGTTGCCAAAAGTTCATCCAAATCGGACTCTTTGTTAATTTATTTTGATAGAAAGAGTAAGTTCACAATGAGCCCAAGTTCCAAGTCCAGAGCATTGGCGCCTTCAGTCCAGGGTATTTAAGTAGGGTGTGTTCGGGGGCTTTGAGCGACCTCAGGATAACATTTTAAAATTCTGAAAAAAATGTTTATAGACAACTAATGAATTGAATAATGGGAAAAACTTGAGTATGGGTGTTTTCTGCGATGTATCATATTTCTGGACAATCCCCTAACGGTCCGTGTACCCGGCATATCTGAGTAGGCTATAGGGGGCGCAGGTGAAGTTGAACTCTCGAAACAAATTTCAGCCCTTGCTGGGATTGAACCCCGAACTCACGGTTGACAGTCACAGGTGCTCATGATATTCCACTGCCAAAGACATGGTATCACCGCATGTGCAGCTGTGCACTCGTATTCTTATTGCATTCAATGCATATGCTGTCAATCACACAATTATCAATACAATCGAAATTCTACCACATCGTCATCACGGCGCTTCTGGTCTGTTTATCTTTGAGTGGCGCTATATAAATTAGATTAGATTGTATCGGTTAAGGTTAGAATTGCCAAGGCTAGACTACCTTATACAAGATTAGATTAGATTTGGTTGGACTTTTGGGCGAGATTACAAATTATTAGAGCGATGGAGATGAGGTTGGTTGAAAGCAAGTGGTCGACGTCGTAAACAAAGTCTCCGTTGCTGTGATGGATCTTCAGTAGCCATGGACGACGTTCCTTCTCTCTCATTTCCATCTGTTTCAACAATTAGTATATAAGTCTGTCAGTCCATCTGTCTGACGTCTGTCTATCTATCAGTCTATTTCCCTGTCTGTCTGTCCGTCCATCTGTCACTTTATCTGTCTGTCTGTCAGTCACTTTATCTGTCTTTATGTCTGTTTGTCTGTTTGCCTGTCAGTTTGTCTATCTGTCAGTCCATTTCTCTGTCTGTTTGCCTGTCTGTCTATCTGCTGTCAGTCTATCTGTAAGTCTGTCTGTCTGTATGTCTCTGTTTGCCGGTTCGTCTATCTGTCTGTCTGCATGTCTGTCCGTAGCCTGACAGTCTTTCACCCTCTATTTATCTGTTTGTCTCTGTTTCTCTGTGTATTTACCTGGCTGCGTCTCTGCTTGTTGCTGCCTGTGTCTTTGTTTCTGTTTCGATGTCCACGTGTCTCTGTATGTACTGTTGTGTTTCTTTGTGTATCTGTGACCGTGTGTGTGTTTCTGTGTGTGTCTATCAAGGTGCGTGTTTGTGTCTGCATCTGGCTGTGTGTGTTCGTGAATGTATCTATGTCCGTGTGCTAGTGTTTGTCTGCCTTCGTGTGTCTGTCTGCATATAGTACATGGGCGTGCCTTTGTCTGTTTGTCTGTTTGTCTGTCTGTGTGTCATTCTGTGTCTATCGGAGCGTAAATCTCGCTGTGTTGTTTCGCTGCCAAGTATCGTCGTCGTCGCTAGGTGGCGTGGCATTCCACGGCGGACGGATACTTAATATGTGATCAGCCGGATGTCTGCGGATGCACACATTGCGCCCGACTTAACGCAGAGACTCCTCCGCTTCGCCGGATAAATGTCACGAACGGATGCTTAGATGCCTTCGGGTCCGTCTGCATGTCTGTTTGTGTATCTCTCTGTCTGTGTGTCTGTCTGTGTGTCTCACTGTGTGTGTATTGTATGTCTACCCATATGTCTACCTGTGTGTCTGTATGTGCGTCTCTGTCTTCCTGTCTGTGTGTCTCACTGTGCATATGTATTGTATGTCTTCATATGTCTGTGTCTGTCTATCTGTCTGTGCGTCTCTCTGTCTGTCTTTCTGTCCTGTCTGTTTCACTGTCGGCCTGTTTGTATGTATCGTATGTCTATCCATATGTCTGTGTCTGTGTGTGTGTGTGTCTATCTGTCTGCTGTGAGTCTGTCTGTCTGTCTATCTGTCTATCTCTCTCGCATGCGCACAATCTCTAGATATCAGTGTATACACACAGGTTCCTTATTATCAGCCAATACCTGTCCAATTAGTCGGATATTCGCCGTTTTTATTTATCCGATCTTTGTACATAGGAATATGTTTATGTACACTTTGTACACTGTATACCCCGCAGTCGATCGAGTCCAGTGTATATGATCGACTTGGCTCGGCCAACGATCGACTCGATCGACTTCGTCGACTCGCCGACCTTTCGACGACTCGATCGACTTGGCTCGGATGACGATCGACTCGATCGACTTCGTCGACTTGGACTAGTCTCTTGGCCAAAAATTGCTGACGACTGTATGTTAATTACTCATGTATTTAGGCCTATAATTACACGCGCCTCCTCAAACTGTCACTGGTTATAACAGTTCTATTAACAACTGTAATTGCAGTTATAACTTCTGTAGCTCTCGTGTCTAATGTACAAAACATCAACTGTAATTGAACTGGTAAGTAACAGTTCAGGTATTATAATGACATCGTATCTGCCTGTGGTTGACTTGTAAGGATTGAGCCTCGCTTAATCTGTCGACTTGATCAGCTATACAGGCAGCTAGGCTACATGGAATCTCCTACGGTACGGTACATAAATTAGACCAGCTCAACAATTAAGACGGCACTGTAGAGGACGTGTAATATCTATCTATTATAGTTGAACTGTGAAAAAAGTATCTCTAGAACTTCCACTAATAAGAAAGCGCCAAGAGGTTCATTATTTACAGTGAATTTCATATTAGTTTCATACGGTAGTTGTGTGTTTACACAGAATTACGTCATTATATCATAAGGTCTGTCACTTTGTGAAGAAATAGTAAGTAAAATATTTCAAAGTCGAGTCAAGTCGAGGAAACAACGATCGACTCGACTTGGCCGAGTTTATGATCGACTCGATCGATCGACTCGATCGGCTGCGGGGTAGATTGTACAGCCATTTTATATATGCATTCTTGCATCCATCAATCCATCCATCCATCCGTCCATCAGTCCATCAGTCCTTCAGTCAGTCAGTCCGTCCGTCCGTCCATCCATCCCTTCATCCCTCCCTCTATCCATCCATCCATCCATCCATCCATCAATCCATCCATCCATCCATCCATCCATCCATCCATCCATCCATCCATCCATCCATCCATCCATCCATCCATCCATTCGTCCATCCTTCCTACCTCTACCCATCCGCTGGTTTGCTCACTAGGCTTAGCCCGCTTTACCCATTTGTCCATTCCGGTCTCTCCTCTTAGAACCGTCTCCATAATCCGTGTATTGTGTTCTGGTCGTGAAAGAAATTCTGTCTGAAACCAGATTTATTTCTGATTATCGTTCATCTCTTCCTTGATAACCGATTCAGGATTTTTTATGAATTTCCTTTCTGCAGCAAACGGCGCCGACTCCGCATCCTGTAGTTTTAGGCACTCTCTTTTTGTTTTAGATATCGCTATCTCTAGTATTAAAGGTTAATATAGCAGTAAAATGACCAATAGCACATTTATTTTTTTATTTTTACTGTTATTACTTATTACCATTGTTATTGCTTGGGTTATCTCATTGTTATTTTTGTGGTTACTGTTACCGTTATTGTTAATGTTGTTGTTGTTATCCATGTCGCCGCTCTACAGTTCTGGCTATTGCTTGCATTGTTAGCCTTTTGCTATTGCTGCTGTTGACTGACTAACTGTGCATCAAAGTCATTCATCTCTGTGTCGCTTTCCAAGCGATAATAATATTAATAATTAACAAATAAATTAAGTTATTAATTAATATGAAATCATCTGCCAAGACAGGCAATTCCAGTATAATGCTCACTTGATTTCTCTAATCCTGAGGGATCATACATGTATGTAGGCCTTATAAGAAAACATAATAATAATGACCCCTCTCATTCTAATTATGATAAGAATAATGGATTAATTGATGGTGAATTTGTGTTGAGAGAGCAGGTAATGAATCAAACGGTGTGCGACTTGTATAGGTAAATGGGAACTTTGGTCCGTCAGGTGAGATCGTTTCCTATTGACGATACATTTCATGCGTACACTTGGCTGTCGGCCACTGACTGTGCTCACCATCATCATCAGCCAACCACTGCAGACCGTAATGCGAAATCGATGCATTGATTGATGGAGACAATTTAATGTCATGGCTCGTCTGGTCGTGAATGAATGTCAAAGGTAAATGTCTGCTCTGTTGTCCACCGATTTTCACCTGATCGATGAGGCCGCAGTTGCTGGCTACGTCGTCGTCTTTGTGATTGACCTTTTGCTAATTGGTCCAGATATAATTAGTCTTTTATTCAACTGGACCCACGTGTGAATGGTCCTTTGTCAGTACGTTCCGTTGTGTGATTGTTATTGCGCTGGTCCCCTGTGTGATTGGCGATTTATTGCACTGGTCTCCTGTGTGATTGGTCTCTGTGCGATTGGTCCTTTGTGTGACTGGTCCTGTATACCAGTGTGATTTATCGTATGTCTGATTGTTCCCATAGGTCCTTTATCTGACTGAAAGTCTTTTATCCAATTGTTCCTCTATGTGATTATTCCTTTCTCATAGGTCCTGTCTGGAATTGGTCCTTTTGTCTGATTTGTAGGTGATTGGTCTTTTTCTCTGATTTATTATTATAATTATATGATTATGAATTGATCCATTCGCGCACACGCACACACACACACACGCACGCACACACGCGTGTTTATCTGCCCAATTGGTCTTTCCTTTGTGTAGTTCTCCAAAGTCTTCCAAGCATTCCATGAACACAGTTGATGGGACCCATAAATATTGGGCTGTATACTACGGGTCCCACATGTGGATGTGAATCCTATAATGTCAGCATGCATCCGGGCACTTCGTATCCACCTGTTTTTCTATCCGTGACAAAGTCTGCTTTCCGTGACGTGCCATGACGGTGTGTGCTAATTAATCCTATTCATGATCTAATCTATTGCGCGTTGCAGTCACCGTCGTCGATTGCTAAGAAGAGGCTGCTGCCTTTGACCTTTATGCTCTCAGAGCGAATGAGGCTTGCAAGGGCCACAAGCAATAGGAATTACAGTGCTACACATACATACACACACATACACACACATACATACACACACATACACACACATACATACATACACACACATACTCACACACACATACATAGGCACACATACACACACCTATATACACATACACATACACACACATACACACGTACACACACACATACTCACACATACATAGGCACACATACACACACCTATACACACATACATAGACACATACACATACACCTACTCACACACACACACACATACACCTACACATAGGTACACGCACAAATACACATACACTAACCTATACACACAGTTACACATATACACACATGTATATACATACATACACACATACACGCGTATACACACACGCTCACACACAAACGCAAATAAACACACACGCGCGCACACTCACACACACAAACGAACACACGCATATATAAATCATTCATTCATTTCGAGCATTTATATAGCACTCTAATCTTTATAAAGTGATCTATCCAGAGGCACTGTCAGCCCAACCTCGGTAAAATAGAACTATAATATTGTTTATATATATCTGAACACTTTTACATATAAATTATAATAAATATGGCATAATACTTATATAATATATGCATGTATGTATATAAACCTCAGTTTATAAATCATTGTCTAATGATTATGTTCTTGTCTGACATGTGTTGGCGCCACCTAGGTGTGTCTACATACGCTGTAAATGTTAGATAACGATGTCTGCATCGCGTTTGAAAGGCATAGAAAATGCGCTATATTAATTAAATATACCGATGCATACATGCATATCCAATATCGGCGTGGAAAGGTCATCGGGTCATCGGATTGCGGTTGTCCTGTAAGTGCTTCAGCCGATGGGTCGTGCAACCTTAGGGTCATGCTTCTAAGGACGGTCGCTTTTGCCACTGTCGTTTGGNTGGGAAACATAACAAGCCAGAGTAATCTTGGGATAAGACAACTGTGAGGATTCCTTTCTGTTCATATATCGGAGTGAATTGAGTTCTGGTGTGCTTAGGCCATAAACACCCAACATTGCAAATATTTAAGCCCATCTTAAGACATACCTTTTTAGATCTGTCACATTGCAATGTTTATCGCCCTTGTGAGGTTCTGAAGATGTGCCTTATAATCAGCCAGATACATTACGAACAATGAAAATATACAGGTATTACATTTATCAGTGTAAAGCTGGTGCTTGATTAATAACCATGCACTGGAGAGGAGGAAAATGAAGTCAGGCTCTGGTATCAGTTCAGTCACCGGAGCCATTATCCAGTTCGTGTCCATGGCGCTCAAAGTGTGTGCTGCATTATTGCTGGCATAACTAGTGCTGAAATTTGAACTGAAAGTGAGTTATCGGGGGCCAAAGCAAACTTCGCCTTTGTTAACGGTATCTCGTAACCGTAGGTGACCTTGGTGATGATGCTGTTGTGTTACGAATAGCATAGCACTTTGCTGTGGTGCATGTACTTAACATAACACTTAACTTAGCACTTGACATAGCATCTTGTTTATTTTGCTTCAGTACATTCACTCGGCAGGAATCATACATCGGGTAAGCTGTGCGTTGCTCTTTTATTTAGCCTCAGGCCTGGGTTAGGAATTCTTAAAATGTCATCAGACAAAATGTCACGGACAAAATGTCATAAAGACAAAATGTCATAAACAAAATGGCATGGACAAAATGTCATAAAGACAAAATGTCATAAAGACAAAATGTCACGGACAAAATGTCATAAAGACAAAATGTCATAAAGACAAAATGTCACGGACAAAATGTCATAAAGACAAAATGTCACGGACAAAATGCCATGGGCAATTTTGTGTGTGGATTTTAACAGAAGAAATCGAGAAAGAAATAGATTTATATATTTTTGCTTTTTAATGTGAAATAAGTGAAACGGCAGCAATAGCAAAAGGCTAACAATGCAAGCAATAGCCAGAACTGTAGAGCGGCGACATGGATAACAACAACAACATTAACAATAACGGTAACAGTAACCACAAAAATAACAATGAGATAACCCAAGCAATAACAATGGTAATAAGTAATAACAGTAAAAATAAAAAAATAAATGTGCTATTGGTCATTTTACTGCTATATTAACCTTTAATACTAGAGATAGCGATATCTAAAACAAAAAGAGAGTGCCTAAAACTACAGGATGCGGAGTCGGCGCCGTTTGCTGCAGAAAGGAAATTCATAAAAAATCCTGAATCGGTTATCAAGGAAGAGATGAACGATAATCAGAAATAAATCTGGTTTCAGACAGAATTTCTTTCACGACCAGAACACAATACACGGATTATGGAGACGGTTCTAAGAGGAGAGACCGGAATGGACAAATGGGTAAAGCGGGCTAAGCCTAGTGAGCAAACCAGCGGATGGGTAGAGGTAGGAAGGATGGACGAATGGATGGATGGATGGATGGATGGATGGATGGATGGATGGATGGATGGATGGATGGATGGATGGATGGATGGATGGATGGATGGATGGATGATTGATGGATGGATGGATGGATAGAGGGAGGGATGAAGGGATGGATGGACGGACGGACGGACTGACTGACTGAAGGACTGATGGACTGATGGACGGATGGATGGATGGATTGATGGATGCAAGAATGCATATATAAAATGGCTGTACAATCTACCCCGCAGCCGATCGAGTCGATCGATCGAGTCGATCATAAACTCGGCCAAGTCGAGTCGATCGTTGTTTCCTCGACTTGACTCGACTTTCAAATATTTTACTTACTATTTCTTCACAAAATGACAGACCTTATGATATAATGACGTAATTCTGTGTAAACACACAACTACCGTATGAAACTAATATGAAATTCACTGTAAATAATGAACCTCTTGGCGCTTTCTTATTAGTGGAAGTTCTAGAGATACTTTTTTCACAGTTCAACTATAATAGATAGATATTACACGTCCTCTACAGTGCCGTCTTAATTGTTGAGCTGGTCTAATTTATGTACCGTACCGTAGGAGATTCCATGTAGCCTAGCTGCCTGTATAGCTGATCAAGTCGACAGATTAAGCGAGGCTCAATCCTTACAAGTCAACCACAGGCAGATACGATGTCATTATAATACCTGAACTGTTACTTACCAGTTCAATTACAGTTGATGTTTTGTACATTAGACACGAGAGCTACAGAAGTTATAACTGCAATTACAGTTGTTAATAGAACTGTTATAACCAGTGACAGTTTGAGGAGGCGCGTGTAATTATAGGCCTAAATACATGAGTAATTAACATACAGTCGTCAGCAATTTTTGGCCAAGAGACTAGTCCAAGTCGACGAAGTCGATCGAGTCGATCGTCATCCGAGCCAAGTCGATCGAGTCGTCGAAAGGTCGGCGAGTCGACGAAGTCGATCGAGTCGATCGTTGGCCGAGCCAAGTCGATCATATACACTGGACTCGATCGACTGCGGGGTATACAGTGTACAAAGTGTACATAAACATATTCCTATGTACAAAGATCGGATAAATAAAAACGGCGAATATCCGACTAATTGGACAGGTATTGGCTGATAATAAGGAACCTGTGTGTATACACTGATATCTAGAGATTGTGCGCATGCGAGAGAGATAGACAGATAGACAGACAGACAGACTCACAGCAGACAGATAGACACACACACACACAGACACAGACATATGGATAGACATACGATACATACAAACAGGCCGACAGTGAAACAGACAGGACAGAAAGACAGACAGAGAGACGCACAGACAGATAGACAGACACAGACATATGAAGACATACAATACATATGCACAGTGAGACACACAGACAGGAAGACAGAGACGCACATACAGACACACAGGTAGACATATGGGTAGACATACAATACACACACAGTGAGACACACAGACAGACACACAGACAGAGAGATACACAAACAGACATGCAGACGGACCCGAAGGCATCTAAGCATCCGTTCGTGACATTTATCCGGCGAAGCGGAGGAGTCTCTGCGTTAAGTCGGGCGCAATGTGTGCATCCGCAGACATCCGGCTGATCACATATTAAGTATCCGTCCGCCGTGGAATGCCACGCCACCTAGCGACGACGACGATACTTGGCAGCGAAACAACACAGCGAGATTTACGCTCCGATAGACACAGAATGACACACAGACAGACAAACAGACAAACAGACAAAGGCACGCCCATGTACTATATGCAGACAGACACACGAAGGCAGACAAACACTAGCACACGGACATAGATACATTCACGAACACACACAGCCAGATGCAGACACAAACACGCACCTTGATAGACACACACAGAAACACACACACGGTCACAGATACACAAAGAAACACAACAGTACATACAGAGACACGTGGACATCGAAACAGAAACAAAGACACAGGCAGCAACAAGCAGAGACGCAGCCAGGTAAATACACAGAGAAACAGAGACAAACAGATAAATAGAGGGTGAAAGACTGTCAGGCTACGGACAGACATGCAGACAGACAGATAGACGAACCGGCAAACAGAGACATACAGACAGACAGACTTACAGATAGACTGACAGCAGATAGACAGACAGGCAAACAGACAGAGAAATGGACTGACAGATAGACAAACTGACAGGCAAACAGACAAACAGACATAAAGACAGATAAAGTGACTGACAGACAGACAGATAAAGTGACAGATGGACGGACAGACAGACAGGGAAATAGACTGATAGATAGACAGACGTCAGACAGATGGACTGACAGACTTATATACTAATTGTTGAAACAGATGGAAATGAGAGAGAAGGAACGTCGTCCATGGCTACTGAAGATCCATCACAGCAACGGAGACTTTGTTTACGACGTCGACCACTTGCTTTCAACCAACCTCATCTCCATCGCTCTAATAATTTGTAATCTCGCCCAAAAGTCCAACCAAATCTAATCTAATCTTGTATAAGGTGGTCTAGCCTCGGCAATTCTAACCTTAACCGATACAATCTAATCTAATTTATATAGCGCCACTCAAAGATAAACAGACCAGAAGCGCTGTGATGAACGACATGGTAGAAATTCGATTGTATTGATAATTGTGTGATTGACAGCATATGCATTGAATGCAATAAGAATACGAGTGCACAGCTGCACATGCGGTGATACCATGTCTTTGGCAGTGGAATTATGAGCACCTGTGACTGTCAACCGTGAGTTCGGGGTTCAATCCCAGCAAGGGCTGAAATTTGTTTCGAGAGTTCAACTTCACCTGCGCCCCCTATAGCCTACTCAGATATGCCGGGTACACGGACCGTTAGGGGATTGTCCAGAAATATGATACATCGCAGAAAACACCCATACTCAAGTTTTTCCCATTATTCAATTCATTCGTTGTCTATAAATATTTTTTTCAGAATTTTAAAATGTTATCCTGAGGTCGCTCAAAGCCCCCGAACATACCCTATACTTAAATACCCAGGACTGAAGGCGCCAATGCTCTGGACTTGGAACTTGGGCTCATTGTGAACTTACTCTTTCTATCAAAATAAATTAACAAAGAGTCCGATTTGGATGAACTTTTGGCAACTTGTTTGACTCGACAAGAGCTACATCTGGAAAAAATGTAGACACCCATATCAAGGTCATTCAAGGTCATTTCAAGGTCAGAATAAAAGAAATCTAGCAAAAACGAGAAAAAATTGGCAGATCTCTGCTAATAATTGTTGAAATCGGCTAGTTTTTTCTTCTTTTTCTCGTCTTGATAAGTACTACATGCTGTAAGAAACAATGTAATGCCATGCAATTGCGGGCTCTTAACCCTAGGGCTACCAAGCTTTTTTGTAACACGGACTACCAAGGGGGTGGTTACCACCCCCCTGGATTTCGTGTTTGGTTTTACATATCATAACTTGTAATATAGCAATGGATTCAGCATTCATTTCTGCACAGAATGGTATATTTAGTTGTACATTATGTGAATGCACCTCGAAATTACATCACTTTTAACAACGGAACCCATTAATTAGCAATATTGTATATTATTGCGTACATTTTCTACTTTTTGGATAAACAAATATAAGATTATGTGTGTTTTGAAACTAATCCATGTATAAAAGATACACAAAATCATCCCTACACATGTTTATATAGTATAAATGTACATCCATACATATATATTCATACATATATATCGGTTTACGTTGTAATGCTGTATTCAGCGATTTTCACACAGATTACGCGTATTATTATTTATTTTGATCACTTCCGGTATTCAAAAGACAAAGATGTAGGTATGCAAATGAAGCCCTACATTCCCTCTAAAGAATGGTATCTTTGTTTCTCTTCCAGGAAGACAAATGAATATGCTACAGACAAAAAACTAAGGGGAGTCCTTCCATTCAGCCATTTTTCACGCATATTACGCGTATTATTATTTATTTTGAGCACTTCCGGTTGTCACAGGTCAACTCAGTGACCATAGAAATGTAGCCCCACATTCCCTCTATAGAATGGTATAATTTGTGTCTCTTAATATTAAATGACGGATAAGATATAGTCGAATGTCTAGGGGGTGGTATCCACCCCCCTGGTACCTCGGGTATATTGGCTATAACTTTTGAACGGTGTGAGATATCATCTCACATTTTACCTCAAAACGTGTGTAAATGAACCCCCTACAGCTACCTAAAAGGTCAAATTTTTATTCCATACGGAAAAAGTTTGAAATGAATAAAACCTAGGGGGGGGTGGCAACCACCCCCCCCTTGGTAGCCCGAGGGTTAAGTATCATTCTTCTTCTTCTCTCCTATGAAGTCTTGTTGTTTCTATAATCTTTCAGCTAAAACCATGCAGAGAACTATAAAAACTTACCCAGAGAAATATCAAATCTTTCAGTTTAACCATACAGAGAACTGTAAAATCTTTCAGTTAAAACCATACAGAATGCTATCTTCAGTTCAATTCCCCATAAAGGAAAATTGTTGATTAAAGCCGATCAATCAGTCACGTATTCCAGAATTGCAATAGACGAAAATACTGCAAATTAAGACTCCTACTACAGCTTGTCTGTGGTACAAATTCATGCATTGTTGCCTGTGCATATATGTATACGTGCATGCATGTACGTATATGTATGTACTTATGTATGTATGTATGTATGTATGTAAGTATGTATGTATGTATGTATGTATGTATGTATGTATGTATGAATGTATGTATGTATGTATGTATGTATGTATGTATGTATGTATGCATGCATGTATGAATGTATGTATGTATGTATGTATGTATGTATGTATGTATGTATGTATGTATGTATGTATGTATGTATGTATGTATGTATGTATGTATGTATGTATGTATGTATGTATGTATGTATGTATGTATGTATGTATGTATGTATGTATGTATGCATGTATGTATGTATGTATGTATGCATGCATGTATGAATGTATGTATGTATGTATGTATGTATGTATGTATGTATGTATGTATGTATGTATGTATGTATGTATGTATTTATGTATGTATGTATGTATGTATGTATGTAGGTATATGCATGTTGTATGTGATGAATGCAAATATTTATGTATGTATACGTATTTATCTACGAATGGATCTGGGATTATATAGCTCCTTTTTTACCAGCATATGAAAGGGAAAGCTGAGCCACTTTGCCTTTAACGATGATCTACTTAGCCATTCTTGGGTCAACAGCCAACCACTGTTCCACCCGACAGTTTTTTAAAAGACAATAGAACCGGAAGCGTCTGCTTTGCCGTTTCTAGGTCAACCGCCTGTTCTTGCATTGTCTTGTACTTCCTATCAATACAATAGAACTCTCTTCCTCCATAAAATCCGTTATATAAATGCTTTTGATTTTCCAATCCTCGTCAGGTGATTCTAAGTGCGTGTGGAGATATATAGCTGAAGGCAGACTTATTGATCTGTGGCTATATATTCGAAGACAATTTGCCATTCATCATTAACAGGCGGAGTTATTGTTTCGCATCAATGGAATAACTGAACATCAATAGATCATACCTGTATTCAATCAAAAGCATACCACTACACATACGTAATAGATTTGCTATCATTCGTCCCATTCCAAGCTATCCATACATACATCCATCCGTCCGTCCGTCCGTCCGTCCGTCTACCATTCATCTATCCGTCCATCTATTAATCTATCACACACTCATACACACAAACACACCTCCAATCAGCAATTATCTTCATTATATTATAATTATATTCATTGATTCATAATTAATTCATTGTTTCATCCACCAATCCAATCACCAAACTAACACCCAACCACCCATTCATTCATCCACCCTTATATCTATCCATCTGTTCAACTACCCATCCATCCATCCATCCATCCATCCATCCATCCATCCATCCATCCATCATCCATCCATCCATCCATCCATCCATCCATCCATCCATCCATCCATCCATCCATCCATCCATCCATCCATCCATCCATCCATCCATCCATCCATCCATCCATCCATCCATCCATCCATCCATCCATCCATCCATCCATCCATCCATCCATCCATCCATCCATCCATCCATCCATCCATCCATCCATCCATCCATCCATCCATCCATCCATCCATCCATCCATCCATCCATCCATCCATCCATCCATCCATCCATCCATCCATCCATCCATCCATCCATCCATCCATCCATCCAGCCATCCATCCATCCATCCATCCAGCCATCCATCCATCCAACCATACCACCAACTGATCCACCCACCTCACCACCATCCATCCATTCTTCCTTCCTTACATCGAATCCTTCCCTCATCTAACCCATCCACCCATCGATCCTTACATCCGATCCATCCATCTAACTCATCCACCTACCAAACCTCTATCCATCAATCCATCCATACGCCCATCCATCCATCCATCCAACCATACATCCAACTGATCAACCCACCTGACCCATCCATCCATCCATTCCTCCATCCTTCCATCCAATCCTTCCCTCCATCCAACCCATCCACCCAATCCCTCTCCCATCCCCACATGGTCTCCAACCCATTGTCTTACCTCTGCGCAGCTGTTATCATCCGCTCGTCCATAGACCGCCCTCAGTATACATGTTAAACTCCAACGCATCCAGACGAATGGATGGACTGCTGTACAGTACTGGGTGTCCGAGAATTGCTAGACCTACGCTGGCATTATGCCGCCGAGAAGCGATTACTCGTCCATCCATCCGTCCGTACCATCCACGCTCTTACGTCCGACGGGCCACAACACCTCAAGGCTGTAGCCCAACCAGGCGCCGCCGCCGCCCTGGCCTAATGTATGCGCCCTGGGGCAGCTGCTCTAATTAATATTCATGAGCTCTGCGTTGCTACACAGGCGTTGGTTGCCCTGTGAATACGTGGCAGCTGCCCCGTACCTAGCGTCACGCAACGCCCAGACTGACCAAGGTTACTAGAGAACGCTAGGTTGTGTCGGCCGTCCGGGAAACACGCGCTGCCATGATCGCCTAAGCGACGACTGGTACAGTAGTACCGGGTCGTACTTTCTTAAAACGTTATTCTATTTCTGATTATCGTAGTAACAATGGCCAATATTTTGTCTCCAAACTATTTTTGTCAATTGCGTCGGATCACGTGATTTCGTAACTTGAATTTCTACTGATGTCGCTGAAGTATTTTAATGCTTAAATGCGACGAAATTGTTTTTTTTTCAATCAGCCGTTTATTGAATCAACAACAGCACAATTAACCCTTGAACGGTAACCTTTTTTTTACACCGGTCCTCGGTAACCTGGGGGTGTTTTCTACCCCCGGGGTAACTACTGTTGTTTGTGAAGTAGGAACGAATTTTTCTAATTACAACGATACAGTACATCATAGTTTGATAATATTCTTTGTATTTAACACGGATATTCTATGCAGATGACTGACGTCATTACTATGTCATTGCGTCGTTATAATAAAACCAACAGTCGGTTTTGTTAATATTTCATGTTTATTGAATGTGTTTGCGTTACTGTTACCATTTAGCATAACTACTATTACTACTACAATTTTTTCTGGTCATGGCTGCAAGACCCAGACGGCTCAATGCAGCTCAAGCCACTGCTTCCAAACTAATTCGTCCTTTCATAGAAATGCGTGCCAAAGTGCCAACAATATCACATCAGCCGTCTGTTGCTCGTGCAATGTTGTCTGTTGGGGTGCATCCCGTCTTACTCAAACCGGAGTCGCAGAAGTCGAGAAAGCGTGGTCGATGCCATGCGTGCCCCAGAAAAAAAGATATAAAAGTTGAAAACCAATGCACTGAATGTGAACAATTTGTTTGTCAGCAGCATGCTGAAAAGAAGCTAATAGGCTATGTAAGAGATGTAGGCCTACAATTGAAGACGTCTTAGAAGACAGTCAGTAGAAGATGAAAGGCATGCTGTTACATTTATGGTTGCTGACATGTAGTGTATACATAAAAGATAACATTACCTGAGCTTTTATTTCGTATGTTATAGGTTTATAGATAGCATTATGTTATTTGTTTGGATGTGGACTAACGAATTTCAGATTCTCCTTTGCTTGAAATAGTATTATGCAATTATTTTTTCTTCATAACATCTCGTTTTTCGCCGCCATATTGAAAATATGTTAAATATGGTGACAGTATGCACAATGTTTTTTACATAATTTGAAGCATGGTCAATGTCAGGAAAAGTCACCAAAGCGATTGTAAAAATTTCTAGTACTTCCTTTAATAGCAGCAGTTATAACAGTCTGGGGGTAGAAATTACCCCCAGGTTACCGTTCAAGGGTTAATTAACAATCAGTAATTTAAAAAAAAATGTTAATCTGCTGATGCCGTCAACAGGACAGCCCTAAAGGATAAAGTAATCCGCTATTGCAGGGCTGCCCCTTTTCCATATTACATTTACTGATGGCAAGACGATTTTTATGATCATATAGTTATAGAAAATTCAACTTAAATAACAATTTTAGGGCTAAATCATAGCCAAACAACTAAATAACAAAACATTGCAGTACAAGATTTAAAACAAACAAACAAACAAAATCAAAACAAAACACATTATAATGTTCACAGTAGTACATTATAAACAATCTTAACTAAGGTACAGCGCTGTTGTTGACTGTGTTTAGCCATTTTCTGAATTCGGGGTCGTTTAGGTGTGGCGGTTTGGTTTCCACCTCTCGCTAGATGGCGTATCTGTACGGAAACGGGCATCGACATTTCCAGGGCATTCATTAGAGGGCGAACTTCACTCGTTGTTCGATAGGTGGCGGTAATAAGCGAGCGGTTGCCCTCTTGCGAAGAACATCTGATGATTTTATAATCTAAGTCTAATCGCTGCCCTCTATAATTATTAGTCCATCACCTAGAAAGTGATATACTTTATGGGAATGCGGGGGAATATATGTGTGGAGTTTTATCAAGTTTAACATGCATCTTACACGTATTCAGTGTGTCTGCATAAAAACCTTGTCTGCGTTCCCCCACTCCCAAATAGATACCCTCTGTGGGTCAGACACTGGTCTAGTATGTGCCGCCTCTCGGACTTCCACAACTGCGTGACTGCGGAGGTTACACATTACCTTTTAAGATAAGACCAGTGGTTAAATTCAGCCGGGTCTCGCCGGGTCTGAGATCCGGCACCTCGGACTTCAGACCCGGCACCTCTGACCTGAGACCCGCCACCTGCATTGTGAGAACCGGCACCCGAAGTATGAGAACCGCCACCTATAAAAAGGGTCCCCGCTATCTAAAATCAGAGTAACCTACTCGTCAGCCTCACAGTGCGATTCACTATTCGCTATCATCATAGAAAACTACTTAGCCTTCGTATTTACTTAAGTCGCCCGCTCTCCCTTTCCCTCCATATCTGTCTGTCTGTCTCTATGTCGAGTTTAAATTGTTTTATAATCGCTGCCAGAAGGTATCGTGTTTCCGAATCCCGCTCTGTGTGCAAGTAGGTCACAGTTGTTGTCTTCATCAATGGCTCCTTTGCGGAAGATTTAGCTGGAATCGGTGTGAACATCTGAATTATTCCAGCACGTCCTTTGATTAGTTATAGTCCTAGTAATCGCGCCTGTAGAGAACAAACTTTGACAGCGTGCATCAAACTTCAGCACAATGAAATATGAAAGATTTCTTTGCACGTAAATGATCCTGCAAGAGGTGAGACGCGTTTTACTGTTAGCCTGAGTGTTAGGGCATTAGCAAGGTAACTGGGGCTCTACCCGAATCGCCGAAACCCAATTCTGTGATGAACTGATGATGAGTTAGAACTGTTAGATGAATTTGGTGAACTGATGATGGAATAAAAAATTCCAATCTCTGAAAAACAATTGCAACCAAGCATTCTAAATCTAGAACCTAGTATGGACTAGTAGTAAAATTTCCTGAATATTAAGCCTATAATTATTCCGAAAATATCCCGAAAATTTATATCTGCGCAAATAATTTTGTCTTTATTTAGAAAATAGAATTGGGGTTCTGATGGAAAGTCAATTTAGACCTAAAGATCTTCATACAGAAGCTCTACACATTATTGTTAAGACTTAGTGTTTCCCTAAAAACAGGCGGAACCTAGAAAATTTTGCAGCAGATCTGGGTGTTGACTGTTGGGCAAGTTTTAGATATGCAATAGGTGGCACCTATAGCTTTCGCACTGGACAAATTATGCAGTATTGTTTGCTCAGTTTTCCCAAGTATCTCACGATGACGGTCTGGATGGTAAGGAGAAAGCACAGGTTAAAGGTTTGGCCTCAAAGCTGTCAACATCAGTTGTTCTACTAAATTTAGCATTGATGTGCGATTCTCTTGAAGAACTAAGTGAACTATCAGAGTCATTACAGACAGAATCCATATACCTGCATAAGGCTCACTGACTTGTTACAAGACAGGTTGAGGTTTTGGGTTACGTAAGTTTGAGGGAGGAGAGCGGTATTAAGTTGCCTATAAGGCTGTGACTGATGGCTCATTTAATGGACCCATTGTGCAGAGCTCTGCAAAAGCAGACAATTTAAGAAATAGACAAAAGCCAGTTCTATCAAGCTCTGGTTGATTCTATTTCTGTACGACTTACATGTATGCTAGAGTCTGAAAGACCCACAATTGAATGTATTAGCATTTGGTTGCCCACTTTTTGGCCTTCAACTGTCTCATCAGAATAATTATGGGGAAAATGAACTGAGGCTGGCATGCAGTAAGTTTTTTCCCCATACAATAATGACTTAAAGCAGGAATACAGAGATTTCAAAGATGTCAAGGAGCTGTGGCTTCAGGGACTAAATTTTAACCCTTTGGAGGTGAGGTGGGGTATGACATGTACACACCCCATAGCTATTCGTATACGCCGCGTTTTCTACGGAAAAAGTTGAACCAGCTTGGAAATCGCCATAAAAATGAGAGTATGATAACTACATACATGTACATACAGATACACATAAATATTCGGTTATAGATTCGCCAGTAAGGCTTAAAGTTTAAAATTCGTAAGACTGGGAGACCCGGCACCTCTGGATCAGCAATTTAACCACTGGATAAGACTGAATAATCGGCGCTGTTAGACGACTTTATAATCAAGTCCTCCTTCATTCATTCTTTCGTGAAAAAAATACTCAGTGTTGACCTACGAACGTTGAGAACTGTTAAAAATAATTCCTTCCCAAGCCAACGACCTTTGTTGTCAGAAGAGTTTGTTAAACTCAGCATCCATGCAATGTTACTCAATGCTGTTACTGTCTAAGTTGGATCAACGGTACAGTCATGACATCCACAAGATGTCGCTAAACAGACGATTCTGCAGATAATTTTCAACTACGCTTGAAATCTCTCTTTTCTCCGATGTTATAGATTTCTCATCAAATATATATTTGTCGGTTATAATAAAGTTTAACTGAGAGTGAAACGAGTCTCCAAAATATGTTGCTAACACACTCGAAAACTAATAATATTAGTGTGCTGTTTGCATACCTTTTAATAGGTTTCACCCACGTTATATTATTTCTAAATTTCGTTCAAAGAATAACTTAATAAAATGTTTGTAGTTTAAATTCGTCAACCTGCGAGACATTTATCAAACGATAATGTGTAAAAAACGAAAACCGATGGAAGAAACTAATAAACTTAAATGAAATATAATTATTATTATCATTAAAGACGTCAACGGCCATTGTTGTCATAAGATCAGTGGCGGCACTAGGCCTACACCAGGGCAAGCCAGGGCAAATGCCCTGGTAAAAAAGGCTTTGCCCTGGTCGTTGCCCTGCCAGAATTTTTACCCTGCCGAGAATTTATTTGGGACATAAATGGTCCCCTGCACTGGTTACTTGTATGACTGCCCTGGCTATGCCCTGGTTACAAAAAATGTCTGAATAAGATATCGTTGAGTTCTGGAATAATAAAAAACAAAATTATGTTGTCACTTTCAGCCAAGGGAGGGGGCGACGCCGCTCATCTATGTTATGACACAGTGTCGTTAAACAGCAACTAACCAACCAAACAAGACATGATAGGTTGGCACCATAGGAGATGAATTTTGGTAGATTGGATCGCGGCAAATAGCCTAGTGGCCGGCTGGACACACAAAGAAATCGAATATAATAGGCTATACGAGGAATACGTATATTGTATTGTATTGTATTTTCGTTTATTAATCAACTCTGGCTGTCATAACGCAGCTAGTTAGTATTAATACTGTATTATAATAGGCCTACATGTGCGTCAGATTGTATTTTTCCTAATTTTGCGTTAGATACATTTTTAGTCAATGGCGACTGACACAGTCACCATCTGGTGATTGACTTGAGCGCCATCCGGGAGGAAGGTGGTTCTGGGCGCACTCTAGTGAATAATTGCCCAACTAGGCAGACTGAGGAGGGGATGGACGTTGTTAGTGGGAATATAAATGGATTTGACAGGAAGAAGCATAAGGCGACTACCCTGAGCTGAGGAGTCTTAGCGACTCAACAAAGAAAGTAAGAATATATAATAGCCAATCAAGTGATCTAGTGGTTTATATTATATACTTATCTCGCACTAAGCAGAGCAGGGAAACTAAACGAAAATTAGAACAAAAGGACAACAATGTGAAACTCTTTCACAAACAGACCGGATGACAAAATCAGACTAATTTGGAAGCGTATTCGTTATGCACCCGCGATATGACATAAGACACATTTTCCTTTACTGACAAACCAAGACCATTAGCTAGATAATTAAACTAGTATGGTTGTTGAATTTTGAGCATCGAGTGTTGAATCCCGAGTGCAGAGTTACATGCATTATGCTATGTTGTTGGATTGATATTGACTGAGACACATGTAACCTTGTTCCCTTGTCCACTTTCTACAGCTAAACTAGATGGTCGTCAGAAAGAGGCAATACAAACTGAGAACTTTAAATATAAATACAAAGTGAATACATGTAATTATTAGGCAAAGTTTGAAGAGTCCTCGAGAGTTCCCATGGGATTGCTGCGCCTCTTGTCCTTTCAATTAGGGACTGCTCATCCACTTGATGCATTCATCAGCAGTCTTGTCATTGTTGAATAATTTAGTCCCCGGCGCCGTGACAACTCATGCGAAAGGATCTGAAGACTGGAGCTAGTTAATGCAAGGGCCATTGATAGGCCTCCTAATACGTTTACCTAATTATGCTAATCCGTCTTTCATTCAACTTTTACACGACAGTTCGTTGTCTAGCAACCTTGAGACCTTGAATTGTTCTTTGTGTTAAACAACTGCACTGCGTCACTAGTTAGGTAGACCCACTTTCGCTTCGGTAAATGTCACGGTGCTCCAATGTGTGTTGACGCATAGCGCAAGCACATCCTCTGGAAAATAGGCAGAGAGCTTCGTGTAAATGCACCACAGCTGAATCCAGACGAATGCAGTACACTGGCTTCTGAAGCAGCCAGAAAGCCACAATGAAGCATTGCCGAAAGCCATTTTCCTTTTGATGGCGATACTTGGCTGTGCACTCTTAAAATTGCAGAGTTTTCTCAGCTATGCTTTTCTTAATTGTCATGATAAACTTCATTGACCTATGCAAAATTGCTATTGCAACAGAGAATTTAGTTTAGTCAGCAAACTTTAGCTGAAAGAGGTAACTTGCGCTTTGGTAATTCTGCTAAGAATGCCTAGATGCTAGGCATACTCAAAATGACTTTTCGCTAACGTGTCTTCACAAAGCGTTTGTCTTTATAACTTATCCAAATACTTGTGCAGGCTATGGCTCTTAGTTGATATAGCATCGCAACTTAGGTAGGCCCCTATACATATATCAACTATGCAAGTTAGTTAGCTAGCAGCAATGATCGGCATCCATTAAGCCCCACCAAGAGGCTTTGCTGCATTAACAACGCCACATAGCCAAACATCAGTTATCTGCATCGGATTTGAACACCATTGATTGGCTATTGGCTATCGAGGAATAGGCTGCATGAATTTCAAACCCCGGTCGACCGTCCAGGGCGTCCACGAGGCAATTAACACCCTAATCACTTAAACATCTGGCAATCTGTAGAGGATGACCACTGTGTGATGTATATATAAGGACGTATATTTAGATAGAATGTGCTTGTTGAACTCATGTATATAACGCTGATGTTGGCGTAAGATTATATGTATTTATATGCACGATGTAATAATATTGTAATACTGAACTCTATCAAATCGCGTTGTTAGACTGTTAGACACATCATTCCAGACGAAGTCGAGTAGACGAAAGGTCGAATGCTCGACAATAAAATTTGAAAAGTTTCTGTTTCAAAACCAGAGCGTTTTCTGAATTATACCTATTCCTTATGTCTAACATCAGCAACGCCTGGAATAGTCTAGGTCTATGGATACGAATCTAGCCCTTAACAGCCAACGACGACAGCGATTCTACAACAACTCTTACCAAAACAACTACAACAACGACTACAACAAGGGAGGCCACATTATACGTCGGCTCCAACTCAACAATGGACCACCAGCGAATCATCAAAGCAACAACGACTACAGCTCAAGATCGAGAAATGCCAACAGAAGTAGTAGCTTTGGCCGTATGGCCACGGGTGACCAACGCAACAACAACTACTACTTACACCGCGACTACAACCACACAATAACTGGAACGGAAACCGTCACATCAGCAGTAACAACAACTAAGACAACAGCAACACACGCAACAACAACAGCAACAACATCGAAATCCAGCATCCAGGCGACCACAGAAGCAACAAGGCATAATGAAAAGCCAACTACGCTTGCGTAGTTTCGGAAACGCCTGAAGACTATCTTATTTGTTAGAGCCCTTGGTCGGGAGCACCTCTGAATCATTGAGTGGCGCTATACAAATGTTCAATTACAATAACAACAGTTACCCTACATAGGCAGCCAGAGCCCCTGCTACAACGCTAATTACGAGATCCAACTAAGCTTGCGTAGTTACCCTACCTACAACGTGCATAGGAGAATCAGCTTGATATTTAAGGCAAATCACGTACATTCTGATAACTACGCAAAATTACGTGGATCAACTCAAGGCTTAGGAAGCTAATTTTTAACTATGAATCTTAGTTGTGTTGCCTGCGGATTCAGCTGATTTAACTTTGCAAATTTAAGAGTGTGGTAAGATTTTGATGACAGTCAGTATTTTCTGACGATTAAAAAAAACAATTTTTTAGACTGTGTCCTCCTCTTTCTCCTCCTCCTCCTCCTCTTTCTCCTCCTCTTTCTCCTCCTTCTCCTCCTCATATTCCTTCTCCTCCCTCCTCCTCTTCGATTCTATAGCGACCCTCACGGCGCGTAACAACGAGGCATAACTTCAACGTAATCGATATGGACTATAAAACATGATGTCGTGAGGGTAGGTTAGGGTCAGGGTTAGGGTTAGTGTCGACATTAGAAGACAGATATTAACTGTCGCGAACAAATTCCTATAGCGTTTGTGTTTGAATGCAGCAAAAGCCTTTATAAAGATGATTAAAATTCCAAATGGTCGAGAGACGTAAAAACGAATGCATGCGTTATTCTATTCTGTTGAATATGTGGATTGATATGGCGCCTTTTCCGGAGCAAAGGTCTCGGACGCGATCATGTATGGGAGTTCCGTTCCAACGGACGATTATTAAAAGCATTTGTTCTGCTTATAACAACGGGTCACTTCAATATCAACATGGATACATTGGATAGGTTTACCATGAACTGAGGTCCACAATGAAACTCATCTGTTTAAATTGCTCATTCGCCATAGCGACCGTCAACTGATCACTCGGTATTATGTAACGGCGCTATAAAAGTCAGTAGACTAGATTACACTTGATGACGCCCTGTAGGCTATTGTATTTTTTATTGCATGTATTTTACTGTATGCAATGTATTGTATTGCATTGTGTCAGGTTGTATTCTATACTGTTACCTGTTTCATAACTGTAATGGTCAGGGCCGGTTTAACCACTAGGCGAACTAGGCGGCCGCCAAGGGCGGCACGCTTCTCGGGGCGGCAGAAAAGCTAAATAAAAAATATCATTTTAAACATTGCCGCGTTTTTGCCACCATTCATTAATAAATTAATACGAAAATAAGAAGCGGCTTCAAACAGACCACAGACATTTCGAAATCTTAACGTCAGTCATGTGGAACATCACGCTTATGCCGTTAACTATCGCAAGTTTGAAGTTGCTTACTAGCGATATTATTATAACTGAATCTGAGACCGATCATCAGCAATGTTACCACTCCTTCGGTTTTTCCCAAAATCTTGGTTTTTAATCCGAACTTCTAAAATGGGGTTTTATGGAGACCTTGTGTTTTCACTTGGGTTTTTCTTGTTTTACTGAAACCCTGTTTTCATTAAAAGTTTAATCAATTTTAAAAAAAAAACATACTTCATGTACGGTAACAGAAAAATCCCTGTAGGCTATTGTATTTTTTATTGCATGTATTTTACTGTATGCAATGTATTGTATTGCATTGTGTCAGGTTGTATTCTATACTGTTACCTGTTTCATAACTGTAATGGTCAGGGCCGGTTTAACCACTAGGCGAACTAGGCGGCCGCCAAGGGCGGCACGCTTCTCGGGGCGGCAGAAAAGCTAAATAAAAAATATCATTTTAAACATTGCCGCGTTTTTGCCACCATTCATTAATAAATTAATACGAAAATAAGAAGCGGCTTCAAACAGACCACAGACATTTCGAAATCTTAACGTCAGTCATGTGGAACATCACGCTTATGCCGTTAACTATCGCAAGTTTGAAGTTGCTTACTAGCGATATTATTATAACTGAATCTGAGACCGATCATCAGCAATGTTACCACTCCTTCGGTTTTTCCCAAAATCTTGGTTTTTAATCCGAACTTCTAAAATGGGGTTTTATGGAGACCTTGTGTTTTCACTTGGGTTTTTCTTGTTTTACTGAAACCCTGTTTTCATTAAAAGTTTAATCAATTTAAAAAAAAAACATACTTCATGTACGGTAACAGAAAAATCCAGTGCTAATACAAAACCATACACTAAAGATAACGGTCTGGGTGATCGAGGTCAATAAATGGCGCAATATGTGTGCAAGCATTGATATGCTAGATTTAAAACATATTTAGTCGATTTTACGTCTTCTTGACACTTCCAGTTTTTGTGGCTAATAGTGAGAGAAGCTTCTCGAAGCTCAAAAGAAATATGTTTGCGTAGGCCTATAATTATGTATACGTCCATATGCTGCGAGAAAGATTTGTTGGACTGGTCCTATAGCTACCTTGTCAATTGAACGTGATAGGCCTCTTGCTGGAGACATTGAACTGATAGAACTCTTGTACATTTGCTAAAGTGAAAGCGCGAAAAATAAAAGTTTGAAATTACATTATAATTATTTCTACAGTCTTCGTAGAAAGTTCTACGTAGGTAGGATTATGACTTAGTACACGTAGCCGTAGGATTTCTTATAATGTGTTCAAACGAAAAATGTGCACTGTCTCATTATTTAATAGGCCTGCATGTATTTACATTTTAAATTCCCATTAAACTTGTTACATCGTATACAGCATAGGCTGCATAGCTAATGCAGTTTCCAGACTGTTACTTTAATTACGTATAACTTTTAAATTAACTTAGTTAATTTAATATTAATTAGTTATCGCAGTTACCGGGGGCGCAGCGCGACAAGTTTGCCTAGGGCGGCAAATACTCTGGCGCCGGTGTAGGAGGCTGAATGCACTCCCCGTACAAACAGACTCCGGGAGTGTTTTTATCCTAGTATATAATGACTCCAGAGTTAATCCGTACTAGGACAAAAACACTCCACACAGCGAATAAACACTCCGGTAGTGTTTTCGTTTAAGATCGGACCAAATGACTTGTGGAGTTGATTCTTCCAAGGACAAACTGAATGGGGAGTTGATTCTTCCTAGGATATAATGACTGGGGGAGTTAATTCTTCCTAGGATATAATGACTGGGGGAGTTAATTCTTCCTAGGATAAATTGAATGGGGAGTTGATTCTTCCTAGGACATATTGACTGGGGAGTTAATTCTTCCTAGGACAAATTGACTGGGGAGTTAATTCTTCCTAGGATAAATTGACTGGGGAGTTAATTCTTCCTAGGACAAATTGAATGGGAGAGTTAATTCTTCCTAGGACAAATTGACTGGAGGAGTTAATTCTTCCAAGGACATATTGACTGGGGAGTTAATTCTTCCTAGGACATATTGACTGGGGGAGTTAATTCTTCCTAGGACAAATTGACTGGAGGAGTTAATTCTTCCAAGGACATATTGACTGGGGGAGTTAATTCTTCCTAGGACAAATTGACTGGAGGAGTTAATTCTTCCTAGGACAAATTGAATGGGGAGTTAATTCTTCCTAGGACATATTGACTGGGGAGTTAATTCTTCCTAGGACAAATTGACTGGAGGAGTTAATTCTTCCTAGGACAAATTGAATGGGGAGTTAATTCTTCCTAGGACATATTGACTGGGGTAGTTAATTCTTCCTAGGATAAATTGAATGGAGTTGTGGAGTTGATTCTTCCAAGGACAAACTGAATGGCGGAGTTGATTCTTCCTAGGACATATTGACTGGGGGAGTTAATTCTTCCTAGGACAAATTGACTGGAGGAGTTAATTCTTCCTAGGACAAATTGTAAATTACATTTGCAATTTATAAACTAGATCTTCCTTTGGTTAAGCTAATACGTTCTCATGACTTAGCGTTTTGGGCGCTGACGAAATTCTTAGTCTACAATTATTACCTTCAGAATTATCTTGGTCAAGCTATATTATTTGTTAATTGTGTTGTTTGAAACAACAGTTTTCAATCATTACAGATTGACTTGGACCTCTACATGTTATCTCTGGAAAACATCTTTGACAAGACACAACACTCATGAAGGTCTACGTTTAGCGGTCTACGTTCAAAACCGCGATCACAAAACCGCGATCGTCAAAACCGCGATCACAAAATAGCGATGCACAAAACAGCGACTGCATAAAATAGCGATCATCAAAACAGCGATTAAATTCGAAGATTGACTTATTTAATGTACGTTGATTAGGACCAATTGCGAACTTAATTAGCGTTTATTAGTTTACTAAATCATCTCAAGTTGTTGGAGTGAGAGCGGAAATGACAGCGTTGATTGGTCCTGATTGCGAACTTAATTGAACTTAAAATGTTGTAGTTAAGTAGGCCTACATCGCAGGACAAATACCAAATCCATCTCGAAGAATCTACAGAGAAACTGCAGACAAAATAAAAAGCATCGTCGGCGATAACACTAATCGACCTATTTTGGACTACTTTCGTGGAATTGGACATAATTAAATCTTCAAATTTTATATTAGGTCTACACATTTGTTATAATATTATTTATACTTCGTGATACATTTAAAACTTTCTATAATAAATCGGTGAAATCGCTGTTTTGATGATCGCTATTTTATGCAGTCGCTGTTTTGTGCATCGCTATTTTGTGATCGCGGTTTTGACGATCGCTGTTTTGTGATCGCGGTTTTGAACGTAAACCCTCATGAATAGGCTGGTGCCCTGTGCTTAACGTTTAGGTAGCGCTGTAGTTTTTCGAGATGACGATTACGACCAAACGCTATTGGATTTCACTTCGAATTGACCGTCGATCGATTTGCTATAAGACATGCCAAAGTAGAGTAGAGGGTCGAGGAGCTTTGATTGAAGCCCATGCAAAGGGGAGAGGTGGTTGCTCAGTAGGGACCTTGAGCAAGTCCTTCGGTCGCAGGTGCTCAGCGCCAAGGATTGATGCTCGATCATTAGATGGTGGAGTCTAATAATAGACACCTAATAATGGCAAATAATAATTGGCCTAAAATGTGTCGTGATTGTGGAGTAGTAGGCCCTACACATTTTTATGAGCTAGGTGTTGCTGACATGGGCGTATTTAAGGGGTGGTTTTACGGGTTCAACCCCCCCCAAATAAGTATCCCCAAAATTTGTTATATGCTTTTAGATGGGAAATACCCAATGGAAACCCCGGAAATCTTAAAATCCCCTCCGAAATTTTTCTGGCTAAGCCCATGGTTCCTGATATGAGAAAGTCGCCGTGGGCTACAGCCTGTAATGTGCGCCGACTAAGTAGCATCAGCACTGGAACACAGAGACCTCATACATTCTTCTCTGTTCTGCAACATCTGGTAATCTGTCGCAAACTGCCTAAATGATACGTGGAAGGGCCCTAATTCTGGAACAGGCTTCCATTCAATCTGCGACATGAGCTTCATACACCTTCCATGCCTATTGTTCGTAAGCCGTTGAATACCTCCATCTGGCGACTGGACTCGTGTCTCCATTGGACAACTCTGAACAAAACCTTTGACTTTTAGGCCTATTAGACCGGTAGATCTCGTGAATAAGTTGGTGCTGTACGCTTATATTTTGAGTGGCGCTTTATAAATTTGAAGTTTACGATTACGATTACGACCTGTTCCATTGTGGCCTTTTCTAGTAAGGTCGATAGTTGTATAAAAAGACGCTATAACAAGCACTTATAAATAAAAACTAAAAAATTATGATGTCGCACTGGCTGTAGAGGCTCGCTCTATGAATGAAAGAGTAGCAAGAATCGTTGAGGCGTCAAAGACTGAATTTTTCCGTATTGCTCTTATCTGACGCGTTTGAGAAAAGTTTAGCTTTTAGAAGTTGGCGTGTTACACACATTTCGTCTTTAGAGATAGTTCTTCTCATAGTTGTTTTCCGCTTAGTTCTTCTCCACACAGTTGTTCTTCATAAGAAGAACTGTGTGAACCTGCAATAGTTCTTCTCCACATAGTAATATTCCAAGGTTACATATCGCGTGGTAGTGTATCCAGTGAAAGAATATTGATGTCTGAATGATTTCCTAATTCTGTTGAATGCAGCAGTTAATCATGTTTGGACGCGTTCCATGCTTTGTCGGAAACTTTAGTCAATGAAGCTGTACTTAAGCCATTCATTGTTAGCTTCTGCACACACCATTGCTCGGTATGTTGACATTCCGCACAGGAGATAACTTTGCCATGAGTTTTGCGTCAGTAACGTTTCATACAGCAAAGGCCGTTGCCGTTGATTAACTTACGAAAATGAAGCTTTGCCTGATTCTGGCGTTGACTTTCAGCATCGGTAAGTTGCTACAGCCGCAGCCTCTCATTCTTTTGTTCTCCTATTCTGTGCTCTCATTTAAGTTATCGAAGATAGAAGGTTTATAAGCCCACATTAGGAAACACATTACATATGGCCTTTTGGCCCATGAGTTTCAGATGGGCTATAGCCCGCGCATTTTTAGTTGATCAAGACATTCTATGCATACACTCGACCAAGACACTTATCCCATATCGACAATCAGTACAATATGGCCCACAGTCTTTAAGCCAAAAATGACGCTTTACAGACATTTTCAGTTCAGTTGTAGTCCTCTTTACTGTTCCCTGTTGCGGTGTGTCAACTTGATTTCCTATTAAACGAATATATATATATATATATTATATATATATATATATATATATATTATATATATTATATATATACCAATGCCCCTCTCTATCTGACTATGACCGACTGAATTATTATTCTTAGACATTTCTTCCTTTCGTTCTAAATGGCTGCGATATGTCAGCAATGAGCTCGATAAACGAATATATTTAAAATTTTATCGGCTTAGCCCACGATGTTATGATGGGGCTCATTAATCTAAAGATAGGGGCAAACGGGTTGTCTCTTAATAGTAGCTGTCTGTGTACATGCAATCTACTGTCTACTGTAGGTCTACCCATGCTTTTTCGGTTAAGATTATTACAGTTCCTTTAATCAGAAAAGCAAGAGAATCATTTTTCTCAACAATTGCATTCTCACAAAATTAGTCGTTGGAACAATTTGAGCACTTGATTAGAGTGTAATTATAGCGTCCTTTCTAGAGATACTAACGTTTGCAGCTTCAGTTGTTACTACACGAATCACCTGAATTTCCTTAATCTGAGGGATTTCTCTTTTTAAGGAATTAATTGTGCCAAGAATGCGTTTGCTGACAGCTTAATTAATATGACTGTAAAAAACTAGAAATGCATTTATTTGTTAATTCGTTCCCTAGAAAATTATGTCATAGCCAGTCGTTTTTTTGTTTGTATTTAACATTGGAACGTAGTTATGTATATCACGCTGTATACCATTGTAACGCATTTCTACATTTCACACTTGATCAGGTGACATTATTTTTATATTCTGCACTTGAACACCGGTACTTATTACTCTATTTATCGCCTGATGGGATACTTATGGGTAGTTGGGTACCTATGTCTTGTATACTTGTATTCGTAATTGTAAACTCCGAATTCCTAAAGCGCTACTTTAAAGCTAAGGGCAGGGAACAACTTAATCATAAACGCTGCGTCGCATCAGATGGGTTGTCCAGAGATCGCTGTCGAGGGGAGGTCCCCGTATGCAGAGATATCAGAGAGAGGAGGCAGAACAGTTGCTAATGCGGGTTTTGTTGAGGACGAGAAAGCTTGGAAGGCGTTAGGATCAGAATGGATTAGGGTATGAATACTTGGAGAGGCGAGACTTCAATTTGTATGGAAAGCCTGTGGGGTGATGAGTAGAGGAGCCTGAGCTAGAAGACGGTGGGTGTAATTGTGGAGGAACTGAGAATATGCAATTCTCAAATTAATACCTTGACACGGGAACTTACCTTCGCAGTGTATATAGCCTACGAGTGTGGCTTCTGGTAGTTATTTCGACCTTTGCGGAAGAATGGGTGACTGGTAACACACTGGGACGAAGATCAGAAGGGCGCAGGTTCGATACCTGCTATCCCTATAAGGTTGACTCAACCTTTGACTTCCTAGATGCGGACTGTAAGATGAGTAGTAGGAGAGATGTGCGCCTTGCAGGCTACCATAGGCTACAGCTAAAATTCGACCTCTGTTAAACTTGTTATCACCTGTTGCTCTACGTCATATAATCCTACTGCGTACTTGTCAGTTTGAATTAATAAACGAATATTATTATTTTTATTTACTTATTTTTTATTACTAAGCATCAATAGCCAGTTATCTTCCCGTATGAACATTACAGCTCAGTCGGCGATCAACGTTGCTTTAGACACGACAGCCGTAAGTGGACCGATACCGTGCTTCTTTCCTCTTCCGTGTTTATCCGCAAGTAACGCCATCGACGGTAGCATCTTGACCCTGGTTACGACGATGCCTGGTATCAAACCATTTGTGTCTGTGGACCTCGGAAAGGCGTACCAAGTGACACGGGTAGTTATTAGTGGTGAAGTAGGTAAGTGCTAAGTTCAGCTGTTATCACAACGACCACCATCACCACCCCACATCATCGTCAAGCCAAAACCGTCATATTGCCATCATCATTGTTGTCGTCGTCGTTATCATCAGCATCAGGTGTTGGCGGTGCTGGTGGTGGCGATGATGATACAAGCGCATAGACGTCTAATTGCTGTTCTGCGCTCATATGACGCTGAATCAGTGTAGACCTATGGCTACATATATTATTTTATGTATAACACGAAGGAAGTAAATTCGTGTATAATAATGTGATATTGTTGAATAATTTGCATCAGCGCTGTAGTCAATTTAACAATTCACGGCAAATTTCTAGTGGATGCCTGCAGAAATATTTATAGCAATTGTTTGATAATTTTATAGTCTAATAGATCTATCGATAGGTTATTTTATTTTGAATTTATAAATTTTTTCACTTCTTTTATTTGAAATGATGAATGGAAAGTTTACATGAGCCATAAACTCAGCAGGTTGTAGTGAGCGAACCGTGCTTTATTCTTCCATTCATTTCAGGTATACCGTTGGCTACTTACGGCTTGGGAATAACCAACACAGATCCAAATAGCGTTACACCAGATCCGTCTAACTATAACCTCTGTTCAGACTATGTCTTTCTAGACATTCCACTGCTACCCAGGACTCTCTTTTGCCCATTGAACCTCTATCCAAGACGTTGGGTCATCTTTCAAGAGATAAAACAGATAGTGATACCCAGCATTCTGTCTCTCACTGAAATGGAGGTCTACGTTGCGCAGAAGAGAGGTAATAGAATTTTCACACCCATATCATCACCGACGTCATCATCATAGACTTCTTCAGCAGCAGCTTGATCGTCAAATGTACATCATCGTAGTTATCATCATTATTGTTATCAACATCATCATAGTAACTATCATCATCATCATCATTACCATAATCATCATCATCATCGTCATCATCACTTTCATCGTAACAGTAATCATTACTATCATAATCAACACTATAACGATGGCGTCATCTCAACTTCGTTAGAATCATAATTATCATTATCATCATCATCATCATCATCGTCGTCGTCATCATCATCATCAACATCATCATCATCATAGTCATAATTCCTGACGCGATCCATATTGCAAATAGATGATATCCCTCGTTTTTAGTCATTTGTCATTAATTTTGTCAAATCTTTCGCTGTTGTCATGCCTAGTCCTAGTCTTCTTCTTCTTCTTCTTCTGTTGGTATTGCAATATTATTATTGTGCTGCATTACATTGTTTTTATATTGTAATATATTGTACTGCTTGCGTAATTTTGAATTCTACTGCTGTATGTTGCATGGCACTGTAGTATAATTGTTTATAGCTATATCGTTGATTTGTATATAAACGCAGCGACGAGATACGAGAGAAGCGCAGGCAAGCGGGTCGTGAAGGATTTGGCTCTGATCGGAATTCCTTTCACTGTTGCGAAAAGAGTCGATTGCATGGTAGCGTGTCTTAAATCGGAGGATTGCGATTCCTTCAACTTCAGACCATCCGATAACACCTGTGAACTTCACGACTGGGACAAAGGAGTGACCCCGTCAACGGATATTAAAGACGTCCCCGACTGGGACCTCTGGCAGCCAGCCTACGCCGTCACTGAGCAGTAGTTCAGAAAGACCGACGGTTTAACAAGTCCTTCAGAGGCAGGAAGAAAATAGTTGAAAGTATGACAATTCAGTACATATGTATATATCTGAACATTTACGTAAGAGCACAATGGTCCATCGGTGGAGCGCTTGGCGGTGTGACCTAACGGTTGCGAGTTCCAGCCTGTTTCAGTGGAAGTGAGTGTGACGATTTTGGACAAGTTGTTTCCGTCATAAGCTGAGAAAGTAATGGCAAGTCCTGCTTGGCACTATTCCATGTCCAGGACTATGTGATTCGTCCATTTCAGGCTCAATGGTCGAAGATTGGGAAAGACGAACGCCTCCCTTAATTTAACCATTGGGGACATAGTATCTTTGCTTTTTATTGTCCTATTTTGTTCAACTTACTATCAACGAAAAGCCACTGAAACAATGTCATGGCTGTAACACAGCCAATAAAAAGCAAAGATACTATGTCCCCAATGGTTGAATTTAGGGAGGCGTTCGTGTTTCCCACTCTTCAAAACGACTTAACAAAAGTGTGGAGTACGCACACAGGATGAATTTTCTTTGACTCTATGATCGTCTTGATTTTACATTTACTCTAATCTATTCTATTCTGGAAACTTCTGTCGTTATTCGTAATGTTAAAGGCAACAATCGGTAATTAATTTACGATTACACCTAAGCAAACTATGATTCATTGCACAGAAACAGTTTAAATTCATGAATTCCATAGCCTAGACCAAAAAGCTGTGTATGGCCCAGAAGCCAGCTGAGAATGACAAGATCGTAACTGAGACTCATCGACGCAAATGAATTTGAGTGCTGCGTCTTGTACAGGTTGAGTCATGATTTAAACTGGATTTCTCCAAATTTGGAAGCCAATGTGATGTTTGCAGTCTAAGAGCGGTGTCCAGGAATTTAGGTGTTACTAGCATCTCGTTCATCTGTTAACCAATAAACAATGTCTACTATTTTTCGATTGCGACAACTCTGCACATTGATAGCTTCTCTCTTTACTATTATAGGGGTCATTTTGGCAGGATGTCGAAATACGGCATAATCAGTGATGGAAAAACATTAGGCCCTGTTTGTAATTAAAAGGATAGCATACATGTAGATCCTGTGATCATGATCCTGTAATCTGTAATTAGGCCTAAACAGATAACAGAAATCCCGACAAATCAAGGTCACTGGAAATATTACCATTTATAACGGTCTACGCGATTGTGAAATTGTTATCTGTTTCATCGAGTCTACATTTAATAATACATCTGTAGCGGAAGCTAATAATGACGCCGATGACCAAACATGAAACAGGCCTGTATATTTAGCCTCTGAAAAGAAAATCAACACAAAGCCGCAAACTCAGGTAATACCTACTGTTGCAGTAGACAATACTACACTGCTGTATTGTTTCTTTCAGTGAAAAACCGATTGGGTTTAGCCTTTGTTAGCAAGTCATTGTGAACCAGAATTTTATTTACCTACTCCTCAATAATGATATTATTTGTTCAGTTTGTTACAATCCACAGAACAGGGAGCAGAAGACTAGGCCTAGACAAAGAAGCGGAGGGGAGAAAGTGGAGGGAGAATGGAAGAGAAGGTAGAGGAAGAGGAGAAGGAGGTGAAGAGGAGAGGGTGGAGGAAGAGAAATACGCAAAAACAAAAGCGAGAACGACATCGAGAACAAGAAGACGAAGAAGAGACCTTTTTCTAATCAAAATGGCGGTGATGCATGTTTTAGCCTCGTCATATGAGGAGCAGTCCTCTCTCCAATCATCTTATCTGCTCACGACTTCGTTTGTATTTCATTTGTGTTCCTACAAAGCGTAGATGAATATCGAAGGAGCTAGTAATTGTGCGTGAGGACTTGCTCGGAGTCCCTACAAATGGATAAGGTGGATCAAGCGCATAGCCTACATCCACGTTGCAAACTCTAACCAATCCACTGTCACGCCCCACCGTCCGTTCAATCATTTCATAGCCAGGTTTACTATGAGATGCAATTGTGGAACAGAAGTCTGGTGGAGATTTGAACGGTTAAGCTCTGTATGGACACCCAAACACGCTAACGACCAGACTATATAACACACGAAGAACAAAGGGTTACGCAGACTGTTGCAAAATCATGTCCTCTTTGACAACAAATTGGTTTGAGAAGATGAATACGATTAAACGCTATTGGATTTCAATTCGAATTGACCGTCGATTGATTTGTCGCTTATAAATCATAATTATTGCACAGACGTTATAATAAGACAGACAAGTAGATTAAAGAGTCGAGTCGAAGAGGCCTGACTGAAGCTTATGAGATTATCATTTGGAAAGATTCACAGCAGCAGGAAAGGGTCTTTGAATTAGTGCCAAGAAAGACAGCTGTCTGAAAGGAACAGCGGAGCAGAAATCTTTAACTGAAGGAGTTGTAGGTTATTTGTGGAATGGTTTTGGTGATAGTTGTCACTATTGTGGCTTTTTAGGAAAAAGGATTGGTTAACAATCCAGGATAACTTGCAGTGTTTCTAACAGTTCTCCAGAAAACTGTTACTTATGTTATGATGCTGTATTATAATTATGATTAATGTTGTTTTACGAAATAATCAACTCCTGTAAGTACATTAGCAGACTTTAGCATCAGGCGATTTATGCTCCAGCTACGCTTATTAATAGGCAATGTGAAACACAGTAGCTACTCTTTTCAATAACTCTTTTCAATAACTCTTTTCAATAACTCTTTTCAATAACTCTTTTCAATAACTCTTTTCAATAACTCTTTTAACTCTTTTCAATAACTCTTTTCAATAACTCTTTTCAATAACTCTTTTCAATAACTCTTTTCAATAACTCTTTTCAATAACTCTTTTCAATAACTCTTTTCAATAACTCTTTTCAATAACTCTTTTCAATAACTCTTTTCAATAACTCTTTTCAATAACTCTTTTCAATAACTCTTTTCAATAACTCTTTTCAATAACTCTTTTCAATAACTCTTTTCAATAACTCTTTTCAATAACTCTTTTCAATAACTCTTTTCAATAACTCTTTTCAATAACTCTTTTCAATAACTCTTTTCAATAACTCTTTTCAATAACTCTTTTCAATAACTCTTTTCAATAACTCTTTTCAATAACTCTTTTCAATAACTCTTTTCAATAACTCTTTTCAATAACTCTTTTCAATAACTCTTTTCAATAACTCTTTTCAATAACTCTTTTCAATAACTCTTTTCAATAACTCTTTTCAATAACTCTTTTCAATAACTCTTTTCAATAACTCTTTTCAATAACTCTTTTCAATAACTCTTTTCAATAACTCTTTTCAATAACTCTTTTCAATAACTCTTTTCAATAACTCTTTTCAATAACTCTTTTCAATAACTCTTTTCAATAACTCTTTTCAATAACTCTTTTCAATAACTCTTTTCAATAACTCTTTTCAATAACTCTTTTCAATAACTCTTTTCAATAACTCTTTTCAATAACTCTTTTCAATAACTCTTTTCAATAACTCTTTTCAATAACTCTTTTCAATAACTCTTTTCAATAACTCTTTTCAATAACTCTTTTCAATAACTCTTTTCAATAACTCTTTTCATCTTTTCAATAACTCTTTTCAATAACTCTTTTCAATAACTCTTTTCAATAACTCTTTTCAATAACTCTTTTCAATAACTCTTTTCAATAACTCTTTTCAATAACTCTTTTCAATAACTCTTTTCAATAACTCTTTTCAATAACTCTTTTCAATAACTCTTTTCAATAACTCTTTTCAATAACTCTTTTCAATAACTCTTTTCAATAACTCTTTTCAATAACTCTTTTCAATAACTCTTTTCAATAACTCTTTTCAATAACTCTTTTCAATAACTCTTTTCAATAACTCTTTTCAATAACTCTTTTCAATAACTCTTTTCAATAACTCTTTTCAATAACTTTTCAATAACTCTTTTCAATAACTCTTTTCAATAACTCTTTTCAATAACTCTTTTCAATAACTCTTTTCAATAACTCTTTTCAATAACTCTTTTTTCAATAACTCTTTTCAATAACTCTTTTCAATAACTCTTTTCAATAACTCTTTTCAATAACTCTTTTCAATAACTCTTTCAATAACTCTTTTCAATAACTCTTTCAATAACTCTTTTCAATAACTCTTTTCAATAACTCTTTTCAATAACTCTTTTCAATAACTCTTTTCAATAACTCTTTTCAATAACTCTTTTCAATAACTCTTTTCAATAACTCTTTTCAATAACTCTTTTCAATAACTCTTTTCAATAACTCTTTTCAATAACTCTTTTCAATAACTCTTTTCAATAACTTTTCAATAACTCTTTTCAATAACTCTTTTCAATAACTCTTTTCAATAACTCTTTTCAATAACTCTTTTCAATAACTCTTTTCAATAACTCTTTTCAATAACTCTTTTCAATAACTCTTTTCAATAACTCTTTTCAATAACTCTTTTCAATAACTCTTTTCAATAACTCTTTTCAATAACTCTTTTCAATAACTCTTTTCAATAACTCTTTTCAATAACTCTTTTCAATAACTCTTTTCAATAACTCTTTTCAATAACTCTTTTCAATAACTCTTTTCAATAACTCTTTTCAATAACTCTTTTCAATAACTCTTTTCAATAACTCTTTTCAATAACTCTTTTCAATAACTCTTTTCAATAACTCTTTTCAATAACTCTTTTCAATAACTCTTTTCAATAACTCTTTTCAATAACTCTTTTCAATAACTCTTTTCAATAACTCTTTTCAATAACTCTTTTCAATAACTCTTTTCAATAACTCTTTTCAATAACTCTTTTCAATAACTCTTTTCAATAACTCTTTTCAATAACTCTTTTCAATAACTCTTTTCAATAACTCTTTTCAATAACTCTTTTCAATAACTCTTTTCAATAACTCTTTTCAATAACTCTTTTCAATAACTCTTTTCAATAACTCTTTTCAATAACTCTTTTCAATAACTCTTTTCAATAACTCTTTTCAATAACTCTTTTCAATAACTCTTTTCAATAACTCTTTTCAATAACTCTTTTCAATAACTCTTTTCAATAACTCTTTTCAATAACTCTTTTCAATAACTCTTTTCAATAACTCTTTTCAATAACTCTTTTCAATAACTCTTTTCAATAACTCTTTTCAATAACTCTTTTCAATAACTCTTTTCAATAACTCTTTTCAATAACTCTTTTCAATAACTCTTTTCAATAACTCTTTTCAATAACTCTTTTCAATAACTCTTTTCAATAACTCTTTTCAATAACTCTTTTCAATAACTCTTTTCAATAACTCTTTTCAATAACTCTTTTCAATAACTCTTTTCAATAACTCTTTTCAATAACTCTTTTCAATAACTCTTTTCAATAACTCTTTTCAATAACTCTTTTCAATAACTCTTTTCAATAACTCTTTTCAATAACTCTTTTCAATAACTCTTTTCAATAACTCTTTCAATAACTCTTTTCAATAACTCTTTTCAATAACTCTTTTCAATAACTCTTTTCAATAACTCTTTTCAATAACTCTTTTCAATAACTCTTTTCAATAACTCTTTTCAATAACTCTTTTCAATAACTCTTTTCAATAACTCTTTTCAATAACTCTTTTCAATAACTCTTTTCAATAACTTTTCAATAACTTTCAATAACTCTTTTCAATAACTCTTTTCAATAACTCTTTTCAATAACTCTTTTCAATAACTCTTTTCAATAACTCTTTTCAATAACTCTTTTCAATAACTCTTTTCAATAACTCTTTTCAATAACTCTTTTCAACTCTTTTCAATAACTCTTTTCAATAACTCTTTTCAATAACTCTTTTCAATAACTCTTTTCAATAACTCTTTTCAATAACTCTTTTCAATAACTCTTTTCAATAACTCTTTTCAATAACTCTTTCAATAACTCTTTTCAATAACTCTTTTCAATAACTCTTTTCAATAACTCTTTTCAATAACTTTTCAATAACTCTTTTCAATAACTCTTTTCAATAACTCTTTTCAATAACTCTTTTCAATAACTCTTTTCAATAACTCTTTCAATAACTCTTTTCAATAACTCTTTTCAATAACTCTTTTCAATAACTCTTTTCAATAACTCTTTTCAATAACTCTTTTCAATAACTCTTTTCAATAACTCTTTTCAATAACTCTTTTCAATAACTCTTTTCAATAACTCTTTTCAATAACTCTTTTCAATAACTCTTTTCAATAACTCTTTTCAATAACTCTTTCAATAACTCTTTTCAATAACTCTTTTCAATAACTCTTTTCAATAACTCTTTTCAATAACTCTTTTCAATAACTCTTTTCAATAACTCTTTTCAATAACTCTTTTCAATAACTCTTTTCAATAACTCTTTTCAATAACTCTTTCAATAACTCTTTTCAATAACTCTTTTCAATAACTCTTTTCAATAACTCTTTTCAATAACTCTTTTCAATAACTCTTTTCAATAACTCTTTTCAATAACTCTTTTCAATAACTCTTTCAATTTCAATAACTCTTTTCAATAACTCTTTTCAATAACTCTTTTCAATAACTCTTTTCAATAACTCTTTTCAATAACTCTTTTCAATAACTCTTTTCAATAACTCTTTTCAATAACTCTTTTCAATAACTCTTTTCAATAACTCTTTTCAATAACTCTTTTCAATAACTCTTTTCAATAACTCTTTTCAATAACTCTTTTCAATAACTCTTTTCAATAACTCTTTTCAATAACTCTTTTCAATAACTCTTTTCAATAACTCTTTTCAATAACTCTTTTCAATAACTCTTTTCAATAACTCTTTTCAATAACTCTTTTCAATAACTTTTTTCAATAACTCTTTTCAATAACTCTTTTCAATAATAACTCTTTCAATAACTTTTCAATAACTCTTTTCAATAACTCTTTTCAATAACTCTTTTCAATAACTCTTTTCAATAACTCTTTTCAATAACTCTTTTCAATAACTCTTTTCAATAACTCTTTTCAATAACTCTTTTCTTTTCAATAACTCTTTTCAATAACTCTTTTCAATAACTCTTTTCAATAACTCTTTTCAATAACTCTTTTCAATAACTCTTTTCAATAACTCTTTTCAATAACTCTTTTCAATAACTCTTTTCAATAACTCTTTTCAATAACTCTTTTCAATAACTCTTTTCAATAACTCTTTTCAATAACTCTTTTCAATAACTCTTTTCAATAACTCTTTTCAATAACTCTTTTCAATAACTCTTTTCATAAACTTTTCAATAACTCTTTTCAATAACTCTTTTCAATAACTCTTTTCAATAACTCTTTTCAATAACTCTTTTCAATAACTCTTTTCAATAACTCTTTTCAATAACTCTTTTCAATAACTCTTTTCAATAACTCTTTTCAATAACTCTTTTCAATAACTCTTTTCAATAACTCTTTTCAATAACTCTTTTCAATAACTCTTTTCAATAACTCTTTTCAATAACTCTTTTCAATAACTCTTTTCAATAACTCTTTTCAATAACTCTTTTCAATAACTCTTTTCAATAACTCTTTTCAATAACTCTTTTCAATAACTCTTTTCAATAACTCTTTTCAATAACTCTTTTCAATAACTCTTTTCAATAACTCTTTTCAATAACTCTTTTCAATAACTTTCAATAACTTTTCAATAACTCTTTTCAATAACTCTTTTCAATAACTCTTTTCAATAACTCTTTTCAATAACTCTTTTCAATAACTCTTTTCAATAACTCTTTTCAATAACTCTTTTCAATAACTCTTTTCAATAACTCTTTTCAATAACTCTTTTCAATAACTCTTTTCAATAACTCTTTTCAATAACTCTTTTCAATAAATAACTTTCAATAACTCTTTTCAATAACTCTTTTCAATAACTCTTTTCAATAACTTTTCAATAACTCTTTTCAATAACTCTTTTCAATAACTCTTTTCAATAACTCTTTTCAATAACTCTTTTCAATAACTCTTTTCAATAACTCTTTTCAATAACTCTTTTCAATAACTCTTTTCAATAACTCTTTTCAATAACTCTTTTCAATAACTCTTTTCAATAACTCTTTTCAATAACTCTTTTCAATAACTCTTTTCAATAACTCTTTTCAATAACTCTTTTCAATAACTCTTTTCAATAACTCTTTTCAATAACTCTTTTCAATAACTCTTTTCAATAACTCTTTTCAATAACTCTTTTCAATAACTTTTCAATAACTCTTTTCAATAACTCTTTTCAATAACTCTTTTCAATAACTCTTTTCAATAACTCTTTTCAATAACTCTTTTCAATAACTCTTTTCAATAACTTTTCAATAACTCTTTTCAATAACTCTTTTCAATAACTCTTTTCAATAACTCTTTTCAATAATAACTCTTTTCAATAACTCTTTTCAATAACTCTTTTCAATAACTCTTTTCAATAACTCTTTTCAATAACTCTTTTCAATAACTCTTTTCAATAACTCTTTTCAATAACTCTTTCAATAACTCTTTTAACTCTTTTCAATAACTCTTTTCAATAACTCTTTTCAATAACTCTTTTCAATAACTCTTTTCAATATAACTTTTCAATAACTCTTTTCAATAACTCTTTTCAATAACTCTTTTCAATAACTCTTTTCAATAACTCTTTTCAATAACTCTTTTCAATAACTTTTCAATAACTCTTTTCAATAACTCTTTTCAATAACTCTTTTCAATAACTCTTTTCAATAACTCTTTTCAATAACTCTTTTCAATAACTCTTTTCAATAACTCTTTTCAATAACTCTTTTCAATAACTCTTTTCAATAACTCTTTTCAATAACTCTTTTCAATAACTCTTTTCAATAACTCTTTTCAATTTTCAATAACTCTTTTCAATAACTCTTTTCAATAACTCTTTTCAATAACTCTTTTCAATAACTCTTTTCAATAACTCTTTTCAATAACTCTTTTCAATAACTCTTTTCAATAACTCTTTTCAATAACTCTTTTCAATAACTCTTTTCAATAACTCTTTTCAATAACTCTTTTCAATAACTCTTTTCAATAACTCTTTTCAATAACTCTTTTCAATAACTCTTTCAATAACTCTTTCAATAACTCTTTTCAATAACTCTTTTCAATAACTCTTTTCAATAAACTCTCTTTTCAATAACTCTTTTCAATAACTCTTTTCAATAACTCTTTTCAATAACTCTTTCAATAACTCTTTTCAATAACTCTTTTCAATAACTCTTTTCAATAACTCTTTTCAATAACTCTTTTCAATAACTCTTTTCAATAACTCTTTTCAATAACTCTTTTCAATAACTCTTTTCAATAACTCTTTTCAATAACTCTTTTCAATAACTCTTTTCAATAACTCTTTTCAATAACTCTTTTCAATAACTCTTTTCAATAACTCTTTTCAATAACTCTTTTCAATAACTCTTTTCAATAACTCTTTTCAATAACTCTTTTCAATAACTCTTTTCAATAACTCTTTTCAATAACTCTTTTCAATAACTCTTTTCAATAACTCTTTTCAATAACTCTTTTCAATAACTCTTTTCAATAACTCTTTTCAATAACTCTTTTCAATAACTCTTTTCAATAACTTTTCAATAACTCTTTTCAATAACTCTTTTCAATAACTCTTTTCAATAACTCTTTTCAATAACTCTTTTCAATAACTCTTTTCAATAACTCTTTTCAATAACTCTTTTCAATAACTCTTTTCAATAACTCTTTTCAATAACTCTTTTCAATAACTCTTTTCAATAACTCTTTTCAATAACTCTTTTCAATAACTCTTTTCAATAACTCTTTTCAATAACTCTTTTCAATAACTCTTTTCAATAACTCTTTTCAATAACTCTTTTCAATAACTCTTTTCAATAACTCTTTTCAATAACTCTTTTCAATAACTCTTTTCAATAACTCTTTTCAATAACTCTTTTCAATAACTCTTTTCAATAACTCTTTTCAATAACTCTTTTCAATAACTCTTTTCAATTTTCAATAACTCTTTTCAAACTCTTTTCAATAACTCTTTTCAATAACTCTTTTCAATAACTCTTTTCAATAACTCTTTTCAATAACTCTTTTCAATAACTCTTTTCAATAACTCTTTTCAATAACTCTTTCAATAACTCTTTTCAATAACTCTTTTCAATAACTCTTTTCAATAACTCTTTTCAATAACTCTTTTCAATAACTCTTTTCAATAACTCTTTTCAATAACTCTTTTCAATAACTCTTTTCAATAACTCTTTTCAATAACTCTTTTCAATAACTTTTCAATAACTCTTTTCAATAACTCTTTTCAATAACTTTTCAATAACTCTTTTCAATAACTCTTTTCAATAACTCTTTTCAATAACTCTTTTCAATAACTCTTTTCAATAACTCTTTCAATAACTCTTTTCAATAACTCTTTTCAATAACTCTTTTCAATAACTCTTTTCAATAACTCTTTTCAATAACTCTTTTCAATAACTCTTTTCAATAACTCTTTTCAATAACTCTTTTCAATAACTCTTTTCAATAACTCTTTTCAATAACTCTTTTCAATAACTCTTTTCAATAACTCTTTTCAATAACTTTTCAATAACTCTTTCAATAACTCTTTTCAATAACTCTTTTCAATAACTCTTTTCAATAACTCTTTTCAATAACTCTTTTCAATAACTCTTTTCAATAACTCTTTTCAATAACTCTTTTCAATAACTCTTTTCAATAACTCTTTTCAATAACTCTTTTCAATAACTCTTTTCAATAACTCTTTTCAATAACTCTTTTCAATAACTCTTTTCAATAACTCTTTTCAATAACTCTTTTTTCAATAACTCTTTTCAATAACTCTTTTCAATAACTCTTTTCAATAACTCTTTTCAATAACTCTTTTCAATAACTCTTTCAATAACTCTTTTCAATAACTCTTTTCAATAACTCTTTTCAATAACTCTTTTCAATAACTCTTTTCAATAACTCTTTTCAATAACTCTTTTCAATAACTCTTTTCAATAACTCTTTTCAATAACTCTTTTCAATAACTCTTTTCAATAACTCTTTTCAATAACTCTTTTCAATAACTCTTTTCAATAACTCTTTTCAATAACTCTTTTCAATAACTCTTTTCAATAACTTTTCAATAACTCTTTTCAATAACTCTTTTCAATAACTCTTTTCAATAACTCTTTTCAATAACTCTTTTCAATAACTCTTTTCAATAACTCTTTTCAATAACTCTTTTCAATAACTCTTTTCAATAACTCTTTTCAATAACTCTTTTCAATAACTCTTTTCAATAACTCTTTTCAATAACTCTTTTCAATAACTCTTTTCAATAACTCTTTTCAATAACTCTTTTCAATAACTCTTTTCAATAACTTTTTTTCAATAACTCTTTTCAATAACTCTTTTCAATAACTCTTTTCAATAACTCTTTTCAATAACTCTTTTCAATAACTCTTTTCAATAACTCTTTTCAATAACTCTTTTCAATAACTCTTTTCAATAACTCTTTTCAATAACTCTTTTCAATCTTTTCAATAACTCTTTTCAATAACTCTTTTCAATAACTCTTTTCAATAACTCTTTTCAATAACTCTTTTCAATAACTCTTTTCAATAACTCTTTTCAATAACTCTTTTCAAACTCTCTTTCAATAACTCTTTTCAATAACTCTTTTTCAATAACTCTAACTTTCAATAACTCTTTTCAATAACTCTTTTCAATAACTCTTTTCAATAACTCTTTTCAATAACTCTTTTCAATAACTCTTTTCAATAACTCTTTTCAATAACTCTTTTCAATAACTCTTTTCAATAACTCTTTTCAATAACTCTTTTCAATAACTCTTTTCAATAACTCTTTTCAATAACTCTTTTCAATAACTCTTTTCAATAACTCTTTTCAATAACTCTTTTCAATAACTCTTTTCAATAACTCTTTTCAATAACTCTTTTCAATAACTCTTTTCAATAACTCTTTTCAATAACTCTTTTCAATAACTCTTTTCAATAACTCTTTTCAATAACTCTTTTCAATAACTCTTTTCAATAACTCTTTTCAATAACTCTTTTCAATAACTCTTTTCAATAACTCTTTTCAATAACTCTTTTCAATAACTTTTCAATAACTCTTTTCAATAACTTTTTAAATAATAACTCTTTTCAATAACTCTTTTCAATAACTCTTTTCAATAACTCTTTTCAATAACTCTTTTCAATAACTCTTTTCAATAACTCTTTTCAATAACTCTTTTCAATCTTTTCAATAACTCTTTTCAATAACTCTTTTCAATAACTCTTTTCAATAACTCTTTTCAATAACTCTTTTCAATAACTCTTTTCAATAACTCTTTTCAATAACTCTTTTCAATAACTCTTTTCAATAACTCTTTTCAATAACTCTTTTCAATAACTCTTTTCAATAACTCTTTTCAATAACTCTTTTCAATAACTCTTTTCAATAACTCTTTTCAATAACTCTTTTCAATAACTCTTTTCAATAACTCTTTTCAATAACTCTTTTCAATAACTCTTTTCAATAACTCTTTTCAATAACTCTTTTCAATAACTCTTTTCAATAACTCTTTTCAATAACTCTTTTCAATAACTCTTTTCAATAACTCTTTTCAATAACTCTTTTCAATAACTCTTTTCAATAACTCTTTTCAATAACTCTTTTCAATAACTCTTTTCAATAACTCTTTTCAATAACTCTTTTCAATAACTCTTTCAATAACTCTTTTCAATAACTCTTTTCAATAACTCTTTTCAATAACTCTTTTCAATAACTCTTTTCAATAACTCTTTTCAATAACTCTTTTCAATAACTTTTTTTCAATAACTCTTTTCAATAACTCTTTTCAATAACTCTTTTCAATAACTCTTTTCAATAACTCTTTTCAATAACTCTTTTCAATAACTCTTTTCAATAACTCTTTTCAATAACTCTTTTCAATAACTCTTTTCAATAACTCTTTTCAATAACTCTTTTCAATAACTCTTTTCAATAACTCTTTTCAATAACTCTTTTCAATAACTCTTTTCAATAACTCTTTTCAATAACTCTTTTCAATAACTCTTTTCAATAACTCTTTTCAATAACTCTTTTCAATAACTCTTTTCAATAACTCTTTTCAATAACTCTTTTCAATAACTCTTTTCAATAACTCTTTTCAATAACTCTTTTCAATAACTCTTTTCATAAACTCTTTCAATAACTCTTTCAATCTTTTCAATAACTCTTTTCAATAACTCTTTTCAATAACTCTTTTCAATAACTCTTTTCAATAACTCTTTTCAATAACTCTTTTCAATAACTCTTTTCAATAACTCTTTTCAATAACTCTTTTCAATAACTCTTTTCAATAACTCTTTTCAATAACTCTTTTCAATAACTCTTTTCAATAACTCTTTTCAATAACTCTTTTCAATAACTCTTTTCAATAACTCTTTTCAATAACTCTTTTCAATAACTCTTTTCAATAACTCTTTTCAATAACTCTTTTCAATAACTCTTTTCAATAACTCTTTTCAATAACTCTTTTCAATAACTCTTTTCAATAACTCTTTTCAATAACTCTTTTCAATAACTCTTTTCAATAACTCTTTTCAATAACTCTTTTCAATAACTCTTTTCAATAACTCTTTTCAATAACTCTTTTCAATAACTCTTTTCAATAACTCTTTTCAATAACTTTTCAATTTCAATAACTCTTTTCAATAACTCTTTTCAATAACTCTTTTCAAAACTCTTTTCAATAACTCTTTTCAATAACTCTTTTCAATAACTCTTTTCAATAACTCTTTTCAATAACTCTTTTCAATAACTCTTTTCAATAACTCTTTTCAATAACTCTTTTCTCTTTTCAATAACTCTTTTCAATAACTCTTTTCAATAACTCTTTTCAATAACTCTTTTCAATAACTCTTTTCAATAACTCTTTTCAATAACTCTTTTCAATAACTTCAATAACTTTTCAATAACTCTTTTCAATAACTCTTTTCAATAACTCTTTTCAATAACTCTTTTCAATAACTCTTTTCAATAACTCTTTTCAATAACTCTTTTCAATAACTCTTTTCAATAACTCTTTTCAATAACTCTTTTCAATAACTCTTTTCAATAACTCTTTTCAATAACTCTTTTCAATAACTCTTTTCAATAACTCTTTTCAATAACTCTTTTCTCTTTTCAATAACTTTTCAATAACTCTTTTCAATAACTCTTTTCAATAACTCTTTTCAATAACTCTTTTCAATAACTCTTTTCAATAACTCTTTTCAATAACTCTTTTCAATAACTTTTCAATAACTCTTTTCAATAACTCTTTTCAATAACTCTTTTCAATAACTCTTTTCAATAACTCTTTTCAATAACTCTTTTCAATAACTCTTTTCAATAACTCTTTTCAATAACTCTTTTCAATAACTCTTTTCAATAACTCTTTTCAATAACTCTTTTCAATAACTCTTTTCAATAACTCTTTTCAATAACTCTTTTCAATAACTTTTTTTCAATAACTAACTCTTTTCAATAACTCTTTTCAATAACAATAAATAACTTTCAATAACTCTTTTCAATAACTCTTTTCAATAACTCTTTTCAATAACTCTTTTCAATAACTCTTTTCAATAACTCTTTTCAATAACTCTTTTCAATAACTCTTTTCAATAACTCTTTTCAATAACTCTTTTCAATAACTCTTTTCAATAACTCTTTTCAATAACTCTTTTCAATAACTCTTTTCAATAACTCTTTTCAATACTCTTTTCAATAACTCTTTTCAATAACTCTTTTCAATAACTCTTTTCAATAACTCTTTTCAATAACTCTTTTCAATAACTCTTTTCAATAAACTCTTTTCAATAACTCTTTTCAATAACTCTTTTCAATAACTCTTTTCAATAACTCTTTTCAATAACTCTTTTCAATAACTCTTTTCAATAACTCTTTTCAATAAATAACTCTTTTCAATAACTCTTTTCTAACTTTCAATAACTCTTTTCAATAACTCTTTTCAATTTTCAATAACTCTTTTCAATAACTCTTTTCAATAACTCTTTTTTCAATAACTCTTTTCAACTCTTTTCAATAACTCTTTTCAATAACTCTTTTCAATAACTCTTTTCAATAACTCTTTTCAATAACTCTTTTCAATAACTCTTTTCAATAACTCTTTTCAATAACTCTTTTCAATAACTCTTTTCAATAACTCTTTTCAATAACTCTTTTCAATAACTCTTTTCAATAACTCTTTTCAATAACTCTTTTCAATAACTCTTTTCAATAACTCTTTCAATAACTCTTTTCAATAACTCTTTTCACTCTTTTCAATAACTCTTTTCAATAACTCTTTTCAATAACTCTTTTCAATAACTCTTTTCAATAACTCTTTTCAATAACTCTTTTCAATAACTCTTTTCAATAACTCTTTTCAATAACTCTTTTCAATAACTCTTTTCAATAACTCTTTTCAATAATAACTCTTTCAATAACTCTTTTCAATAACTCTTTTCAATAACTCTTTTCAATAACTCTTTTCAATAACTCTTTTCAATAACTCTTTTCAATAACTCTTTTCAATAACTCTTTTCAATAACTCTTTTCAATAACTCTTTTCAATAACTCTTTTCAATAACTCTTTTCAATAACTCTTTTCAATAACTCTTTTCAATAACTCTTTTCAATAACTCTTTTCAATAACTTTTCAATAACTCTTTTCAATAACTCTTTTCAATAACTCTTTTCAATAACTCTTTTCAATAACTCTTTTCAATAACTCTTTTCAATAACTCTTTTCAATAACTCTTTTCAATAACTCTTTTCAATAACTCTTTTCAATAACTCTTTTCAATAACTCTTTTCAATAACTCTTTTCAATAACTCTTTTCAATAACTCTTTTCAATAACTCTTTTCAATAACTCTTTTCAATAACTCTTTCAATAACTCTTTTCAATAACTCTTTTCAATAAATTTCAATCTTTTCAATAACTCTTTTCAATAACTCTTTTCAATAACTCTTTTCAATAACTCTTTTCAATAACTCTTTTCAATAACTCTTTTCAATAACTCTTTTCAATAACTCTTTTCAATAACTCTTTTCAATAACTTTTCAATAACTCTTTTCAATAACTCTTTTCAATAACTCTTTTCAATAACTCTTTTCAATAACTCTTTTCAATAACTCTTTTCAATAACTCTTTTCAATAACTCTTTTCAATAACTCTTTTCAATAACTCTTTTCAATAACTCTTTTCAATAACTCTTTTCAATAACTCTTTTCAATAACTCTTTTCAATAACTCTTTTTTCAATAACTCTTTCAATAACTCTTTTCAATAACTTTTTTCAATAACTCTTTTCAATAACTCTTTTCAATAACTCTTTTCAATAACTCTTTTCAATAACTCTTTTCAATAACTCTTTTCAATAACTCTTTTCAATAACTCTTTTCAATAACTCTTTTCAATAACTCTTTTCAATAACTCTTTTCAATAACTCTTTTCAATAACTCTTTTCAATAACTTTTCAATAACTCTTTTCAATAACTCTTTTCAATAACTCTTTTCAATAACTCTTTTCAATAACTCTTTTCAATAACTTTTCAATAACTTTTTTCAATAACTCTTTTCAATAACTCTTTTCAATAACTCTTTTCAATAACTCTTTTCAATAACTCTTTTCAATAACTCTTTTCAATAACTCTTTTCAATAACTCTTTTCAATAACTCTTTTCAATAACTCTTTTCAATAACTCTTTTTTCAATAACTCTTTTCAATAACTCTTTTCAATAACTCTTTTCAATAACTCTTTTCAATAACTCTTTTCAATAACTCTTTTCAATAACTCTTTTCAATAACTCTTTTCAATAACTCTTTTCAATAACTCTTTTCAATAACTCTTTTCAATAACTCTTTTTTCAATAACTCTTTTCAATAACTCTTTTCAATAACTCTTTTCAATAACTCTTTTCAATAACTCTTTTCAATAACTCTTTTCAATAACTCTTTTCAATAACTCTTTTCAATAACTCTTTTCAATAACTCTTTTCAATAACTCTTTTCAATAACTCTTTTCAATAACTCTTTTCAATAACTCTTTTCAATAACTCTTTTCAATAACTCTTTTCAATAACTCTTTTCAATAACTCTTTTCAATAACTCTTTTCAATAACTCTTTTCAATAACTCTTTTCAATAACTCTTTTCAATAACTCTTTTCAATAACTCTTTTCAATAACTCTTTTCAATAACTCTTTTCAATAACTCTTTTCAATAACTCTTTTCAATAACTCTTTTCAATAACTCTTTTCAATAACTCTTTTCAATAACTCTTTTCAATAACTCTTTTCAATAACTCTTTTCAATAACTCTTTTCAATAACTCTTTTCAATAACTCTTTTCAATAACTCTTTTCAATAACTCTTTTCAATAACTCTTTTCAATAACTCTTTTCAATAACTCTTTTCAATAACTCTTTTCAATAACTCTTTTCAATAACTCTTTAACTCTTTTCAATAACTCTTTTCAATAACTCTTTTCAATAACTCTTTTCAATAACTCTTTTCAATAACTCTTTTCAATAACTCTTTTCAATAACTCTTTTCAATAACTCTTTTCAATAACTCTTTTCAATAACTCTTTTCAATAACTCTTTTCAATAACTCTTTTCAATAACTCTTTTCAATAACTCTTTTCAATAACTCTTTTCAATAACTCTTTTCAATAACTCTTTTCAATAACTCTTTTCAATAACTCTTTTCAATAACTCTTTTCAATAACTCTTTTCAATAACTCTTTTCAATAACTCTTTTCAATAACTCTTTTCAATAACTCTTTTCAATAACTCTTTTCAATAACTCTTTTCAATAACTCTTTTCAATAACTCTTTTCAATAACTCTTTTCAATAACTCTTTTCAATAACTCTTTTCAATAACTCTTTTCAATAACTCTTTTCAATAACTCTTTTCAATAACTCTTTTCAATAACTCTTTTCAATAACTCTTTTCAATAACTCTTTTCAATAACTCTTTTCAATAACTCTTTTCAATAACTCTTTTCAATAACTCTTTTCAATAACTCTTTTCAATAACTCTTTTCAATAACTCTTTTCAATAACTCTTTTCAATAACTCTTTTCAATAACTCTTTCAATAACTCTTTTCAATAACTCTTTTCAATAACTCTTTTCAATAACTCTTTTCAATAACTCTTTTCAATAACTCTTTTCAATAACTCTTTTCAATAACTCTTTTCAATAACTCTTTTCAATAACTCTTTTCAATAACTCTTTTCAATAACTCTTTTCAATAACTCTTTTCAATAACTCTTTTCAATAACTCTTTTCAATAACTCTTTTCAATAACTCTTTTCAATAACTCTTTTCAATAACTCTTTTCAATAACTCTTTTCAATAACTCTTTTCAATAACTCTTTTCAATAACTCTTTTCAATAACTCTTTTCAATAACTCTTTTCAATAACTCTTTTCAATAACTCTTTTCAATAACTCTTTTCAATAACTCTTTTCAATAACTCTTTTCAATAACTCTTTTCAATAACTCTTTTCAATAACTAACTCTTTTCAATAACTCTTTTCAATAACTCTTTTCAATAACTCTTTTCAATAACTCTTTTCAATAACTCTTTTCAATAACTCTTTTCAATAACTCTTTTCATAAACTCTTTTCAATAACTCTTTTCAATAACTCTTTTCAATAACTCTTTTCAATAACTCTTTTCTTTTCAATAACTCTTTTCAATAACTCTTTTCAATAACTCTTTTCAATAACTCTTTTCAATAACTCTTTTCAATAACTCTTTTCAATAACTCTTTTCAATAACTCTTTTCAATAACTCTTTTCAATAACTCTTTTCAATAACTCTTTTCAATAACTCTTTTCAATAACTCTTTTCAATAACTCTTTTCAATAACTCTTTTCAATAACTCTTTTCAATAACTCTTTTCAATAACTCTTTTCAATAACTCTTTTCAATAACTCTTTTCAATAACTCTTTTCAATAACTCTTTTCAATAACTCTTTTCAATAACTCTTTTCAATAACTCTTTTCAATAACTCTTTTCAATAACTCTTTTCAATAACTCTTTTCAATAACTCTTTTCAATAACTCTTTTCAATAACTCTTTTCAATAACTCTTTTCAATAACTCTTTTCAATAACTCTTTTCAATAACTCTTTTCAATAACTCTTTTCAATAACTCTTTTCAATAACTCTTTTCAATAACTCTTTTCAATAACTCTTTTCAATAACTCTTTTCAATAACTCTTTTCAATAACTCTTTTCAATAACTCTTTTCAATAACTCTTTTCAATAAACTCTTTTCATCAACCTCTTTCGGTAATAACTCGGTCAACAACGTGCTCAATTTCTCTTTATCAACGATATGAATAACTTTTCAATAACTCTTTCAACGACTCTTAACCGTGACTCTTTCAATAACTCCTTTCAATAAGCGCAAATAACTCCATTTTCAAATGGCTCTTTTCAATAACTCTTTCAATAACCTGTTAACTCTTCAAAACCAAACTCTTTCAATAAACTCTTCGCGAATAACTCTAATAACTCTTTTCATCAACCAATAACAATAACGCTGTTCATTAACTTTTTTCAATAACTCTTCAATCGCTCACCTTTCATTAACGCTTTTCGATAACTCTTTCAGTAATAACAATAACCGATGATAACGCTGTTCAATGACTCTTTCACTACTGACAATGACTGTTCTTCAATAACTCATCTCCATAACGCGCTTCAATAACTCTTTCGACAACTCTTTTCAATAACTCTTTTCAATAACTCTCGCCTATGACTCTTTTCGTGTGCTCATGCACCAATCACTCTGCTTCAATAAACTCTTTTCAGTCACTCAGCACCAAAACAGCTCTTTCAATAAACTCTTTCAAATAACTCTTTTCATCAACTCTTTTCAATAACTCTTTTCAAATAAATCTTTTCAATAAACTCGTACACCGAAATAACTTTTCAATGCTTGTTTCAACTCTTTTCGGTAACCTTCAATATTTTGAATAAACTCTTTTGACGAACGCTCGATAACTGTTAACCATCACTTCCGACGGCCTCTTTAGCGATATCGCTCTTCAAAATAATTCAACGCACCGGCAAAACCTGACTAACTCTTTCGTAATAACTCGTAACAATAACTCTCGTAAAGCATAAGCGCTCAATGGCTCAATACCAGTAAACAAACGCCAATGGCTCTTTTCAAAGTAACTCTCAACAATAACACCAATCAATAACTTCATGCCAATAACTTCTTTTCGATAACTCTCTGTCTGTCTGGCTGTCTGTCTGTCTGTCTGTCTCTCTCTCTCTCTCTCTCTAAACTCTTTTCAATAACTCTTTTCAATAACTCTTTCAATAACTCTTTTCAATAACTCTTTCAATAACTCTTTTCAATAACTCTTTTCAATAACTCTTATCAATAACTCTTTTCAATAGCTTCTTCAATAACTCTTTTCAATAACTCTTATCAATAACTCTTTTCAATAACTTTCTTTTCAATAACTCTTTCAATAACTCTTTTCAAAAACTCTTTCAACCAACTGCACCAGTAACTCTTTCAATAACTCTTTCAATAATCTTTTCAATAACTCTTTTCAATAACTATTTTCAATAACTCTTTCAAAATAACTATTTTCAATAACTCTTTTCAATAACTCTTTTCAATAAATCTTTCAATAACTCTTTTCAATAGCTCTTTCAATAACTCTTTTCAATAACTCTTTTCAATAACTTCTATCAATAACTCTTTTCAATAACTCTTTTCAATAACTCTTTTCAATAACTCTTTTCAATAACTCTTTTCAATAACTCTTTTCAATAACTCTTTTCAATAACTCTTTTCAATAACTCTTTTCAATAACTCTTTTCAATAACTCTTTTCAATAACTCTTTTCAATAACTCTTTTCAATAACTCTTTTCAATAACTCTTTTCAATAACTCTTTTCAATAACTCTTTTCAATAACTCTTTTCAATAACTCTTTTCAATAACTCTTTTCAATAACTCTTTTCAATAACTCTTTTCAATAACTCTTTTCAATAACTCTTTTCAATAACTCTTTTCAATAACTCTTTTCAATAACTCTTTTCAATAACTCTTTTCAATAACTCTTTTCAATAACTCTTTTCAATAACTCTTTTCAATAACTCTTTTCAATAACTCTTTTCAATAACTCTTTTCAATAACTCTTTTCAATAACTCTTTTCAATAACTCTTTTCAATAACTCTTTTCAATAACTCTTTTCAATAACTCTTTCATCTTTTCAATAACTCTTTTCAATAACTCTTTTCAATAACTCTTTTCAATAACTCTTTTCAATAACTCTTTTCAACTCTTTTCAATAACTCTTTTCAATAACTCTTTTCAATAACTCTTTTCAATAACTCTTTTCAATAACTCTTTTCAATAACTCTTTTCAATAACTCTTTTCAATAACTCTTTTCAATAACTCTTTTCAATAACTCTTTTCAATAACTCTTTTCAATAACTCTTTTCAATAACTCTTTTCAATAACTCTTTTCAATAACTCTTTTCAATAACTCTTTTCAATAACTCTTTTCAATAACTCTTTTCAATAACTCTTTTCAATAACTCTTTTCAATAACTCTTTTCAATAACTCTTTTCAATAACTCTTTTCAATAACTCTTTTCAATAACTCTTTTCAATAACTCTTTTCAATAACTCTTTTCAATAACTCTTTTCAATAACTCTTTTCAATAACTCTTTTCAATAACTCTTTTCAATAACTCTTTTCAATAACTCTTTTCAATAACTCTTTTCAATAACTCTTTTCAATAACTCTTTTCAATAACTCTTTTCAATAACTCTTTTCAATAACTCTTTTCAATAACTCTTTTCAATAACTCTTTTCAATAACTCTTTTCAATAACTCTTTTCAATAACTCTTTTCAATAACTCTTTTCAATAACTCTTTTCAATAACTCTTTTCAATAACTCTTTTCAATAACTCTTTTCAATAACTCTTTTCAATAACTCTTTTCAATAACTCTTTTCAATAACTCTTTTCAATAACTCTTTTCAATAACTCTTTTCAATAACTCTTTTCAATAACTCTTTTCAATAACTCTTTTCAATAACTCTTTTCAATAACTCTTTTCAATAACTCTTTTCAATAACTCTTTTCAATAACTCTTTTCAATAACTCTTTTCAATAACTCTTTTCAATAACTCTTTTCAATAACTCTTTTCAATAACTCTTTTCAATAACTCTTTTCAATAACTCTTTTCAATAACTCTTTTCAATAACTCTTTTTTCAATAACTCTTTTCAATAACTCTTTTCAATAACTCTTTTCAATAACTCTTTTCAATAACTCTTTTCAATAACTCTTTTCAATAACTCTTTTCAATAACTCTTTTCAATAACTCTTTTCAATAACTCTTTTCAATAACTCTTTTCAATAACTCTTTTCAATAACTCTTTTCAATAACTCTTTTCAATAACTCTTTTCAATAACTCTTTTCAATAACTCTTTTCAATAACTCTTTTCAATAACTCTTTTCAATAACTCTTTTCAATAACTCTTTTCAATAACTCTTTTCAATAACTCTTTTCAATAACTCTTTTCAATAACTCTTTTCAATAACTCTTTTCAATAACTCTTTTCAATAACTCTTTTCAATAACTCTTTTCAATAACTCTTTTCAATAACTCTTTTCAATAACTCTTTTCAATAACTCTTTTCAATAACTCTTTTCAATAACTCTTTTCAATAACTCTTTTCAATAACTCTTTTCAATAACTTTTCAATAACTCTTTTCAATAACTCTTTTCAATAACTCTTTTCAATAACTCTTTTCAATAACTCTTTTCAATAACTCTTTTCAATAACTCTTTTCAATAACTCTTTTCAATAACTCTTTTCAATAACTCTTTTCAATAACTCTTTTCAATAACTCTTTTCAATAACTCTTTTCAATAACTCTTTTCAATAACTCTTTTCAATAACTCTTTTCAATAACTCTTTTCAATAACTCTTTTCAATAACTCTTTTCAATAACTCTTTTCAATAACTCTTTTCAATAACTCTTTTCAATAACTCTTTTCAATAACTCTTTTCAATAACTCTTTTCAATAACTCTTTTCAATAACTCTTTTCAATAACTCTTTTCAATAACTCTTTTCAATAACTCTTTTCAATAACTCTTTTCAATAACTCTTTTCAATAACTCTTTTCAATAACTCTTTTCAATAACTCTTTTCAATAACTCTTTTCAATAACTCTTTTCAATAACTCTTTTCAATAACTCTTTTCAATAACTCTTTTCAATAACTCTTTTCAATAACTCTTTTCAATAACTCTTTTCAATAACTCTTTTCAATAACTCTTTTCAATAACTCTTTTCAATAACTCTTTTCAATAACTCTTTTCAATAACTCTTTTCAATAACTCTTTTCAATAACTCTTTTCAATAACTCTTTTCAATAACTCTTTTCAATAACTCTTTTCAATAACTCTTTTCAATAACTCTTTTCAATAACTCTTTTCAATAACTCTTTTCAATAACTCTTTCAATAACTCTTTTCAATAACTCTTTTCAATAACTCTTTTCAATAACTCTTTTCAATAACTCTTTTCAATAACTCTTTTCAATAACTCTTTTCAATAACTCTTTTCAATAACTCTTTTCAATAACTCTTTTCAATAACTCTTTTCAATAACTCTTTTCAATAACTCTTTTCAATAACTCTTTTCAATAACTCTTTTCAATAACTCTTTTCAATAACTCTTTTCAATAACTCTTTTCAATAACTCTTTTCAATAACTCTTTTCAATAACTTTTCAATAACTCTTTTCAATAACTCTTTTCAATAACTCTTTTCAATAACTCTTTTCAATAACTCTTTTCAATAACTCTTTTCAATAACTCTTTTCAATAACTCTTTTCAATAACTCTTTTCAATAACTCTTTTCAATAACTCTTTTCAATAACTCTTTTCAATAACTCTTTTCAATAACTCTTTTCAATAACTCTTTTCAATAACTCTTTTCAATAACTCTTTTCAATAACTCTTTTCAATAACTCTTTTCAATAACTCTTTTCAATAACTCTTTTCAATAACTCTTTTCAATAACTCTTTTCAATAACTCTTTTCAATAACTCTTTTCAATAACTCTTTTCAATAACTCTTTTCAATAACTCTTTTCAATAACTCTTTTCAATAACTCTTTTCAATAACTCTTTTCAATAACTCTTTTCAATAACTCTTTTCAATAACTCTTTTCATAACTCTTTTAATAACTCTTTTCAATAACTCTTTTCAATAACTCTTTTCAATAACTCTTTTCAATAACTCTTTTCAATAACTCTTTTCAATAACTCTTTTCAATAACTCTTTTCAATAACTCTTTTCAATAACTCTTTTCAATAACTCTTTTCAATAACTCTTTTCAATAACTCTTTTCAATAACTCTTTTCAATAACTCTTTTCAATAACTCTTTCAATAACTCTTTTCAATAACTCTTTTCAATAACTCTTTTCAATAACTCTTTTCAATAACTCTTTTCAATAACTCTTTTCAATAACTCTTTTCAATAACTCTTTTCAATAACTCTTTTCAATAACTCTTTCAATAACTCTTTTCAATAACTCTTTTCAATAACTCTTTTCAATAACTCTTTTCAATAACTCTTTTCAATAACTCTTTTCAATAACTCTTTTCAATAACTCTTTTCAATAACTCTTTTCAATAACTCTTTTCAATAACTCTTTTCAATAACTCTTTTCAATAACTCTTTTCAATAACTCTTTTCAATAACTCTTTTCAATAACTCTTTTCAATAACTCTTTTCAATAACTCTTTTCAATAACTCTTTTCAATAACTCTTTTCAATAACTCTTTTCAATAACTCTTTTCAATAACTCTTTTCAATAACTCTTTTCAATAACTCTTTTCAATAACTCTTTTCAATAACTCTTTCAATAACTCTTTTCAATAACTCTTTTCAATAACTCTTTTCAATAACTTTTTCAATAACTCTTTTCAATAACTCTTTTCAATAACTCTTTTCAATAACTCTTTTCAATAACTCTTTCAATAACTCTTTTCAATAACTCTTTTCAATAACTCTTTTCAATAACTCTTTTCAATAACTCTTTTCAATAACTCTTTTCAATAACCCTTTTCAATAACTCTTTTCAATAACTCTTTTCAATAACTCTTTTCAATAACTCTTTTCAATAACTCTTTTCAATAACTCTTTTCAATAACTCTTTTCAATAACTCTTTTCAATAACTCTTTTCAATAACTCTTTTCAATAACTCTTTTCAATAACTCTTTTCAATAACTCTTTTCAATAACTCTTTTCAATAACTCTTTTCAATAACTCTTTTCAATAACTCTTTTCAATAACTCTTTTCAATAACTCTTTTCAATAACTCTTTTCAATAACTCTTTTCAATAACTCTTTTCAATAACTCTTTTCAATAACTCTTTTCAATAACTCTTTTCAATAACTCTTTTCAATAACTCTTTTCAATAACTCTTTTCAATAACTCTTTTCAATAACTCTTTTCAATAACTCTTTTCAATAACTCTTTTCAATAACTCTTTTCAATAACTCTTTTCAATAACTCTTTTCAATAACTCTTTTCAATAACTCTTTTCAATAACTCTTTTCAATAACTCTTTTCAATAACTCTTTTTCAATAACTCTTTCAATAACTCTTTTCAATAACTCTTTTTCAATAACTCTTTTTCAATAACTCTTTTCAATAACTCTTTTCAATAACTCTTTCAATAACTCTTTTCAATAACTCTTTCAATAACTCTTTTCAATAACTCTTTTCAATAACTCTTTTCAATAACTCTTTTCAATAACTCTTTTTCAATAACTCTTTCAATAACTCTTTTCAATAACTCTTTTCAATAACTCTTTTCAATAACTCTTTTCAATAACTCTTTTCAATAACTCTTTTCAATAACTCTTTTCAATAACTCTTTTCAATAACTCTTTTCAATAACTCTTTTCAATAACTCTTTTCAATAACTCTTTTCAATAACTCTTTCAATAACTCTTTTCAATAACTCTTTTCAATAACTCTTTTCAATAACTCTTTTCAATAACTCTTTTCAATAACTCTTTTCAATAACTCTTTTCAATAACATAACTCTTTTTAATAACTCTTTTCAATAACTCTTTTCAATAACTCTTTTCAATAACTCTTTTCAATAACTCTTTTCAATAACTCTTTTCAATAACTCTTTTCAATAACTCTTTTCAATAACTCTTTTCAATAACTCTTTTCAATAACTCTTTTCAATAACTCTTTTCAATAACTCTTTTCAATAACTCTTTTCAATAACTCTTTTCAATAACTCTTTTCAATAACTCTTTCAATAACTCTTTTCAATAACTCTTTTCAATAACTCTTTTCAATAACTCTTTTCAATAACTCTTTTCAATAACTCTTTTCAATAACTCTTTTCAATAACTCTTTTCAATAACTCTTTTCAATAACTCTTTTCAATAACTCTTTTCAATAACTCTTTTCAATAACTCTTTTCAATAACTCTTTTCAATAACTCTTTTCAATAACTCTTTTCAATAACTCTTTTCAATAACTCTTTTCAATAACTCTTTTCAATAACTCTTTTCAATAACTCTTTTCAATAACTCTTTTCAATAACTCTTTTCAATAACTCTTTTCAATAACTCTTTTCAATAACTCTTTTCAATAACTCTTTTCAATAACTCTTTTCAATAACTCTTTTCAATAACTCTTTTCAATAACTCTTTTCAATAACTCTTTTCAATAACTCTTTTCAATAACTCTTTTCAATAACTCTTTTCAATAACTCTTTTCAATAACTCTTTTCAATAACTCTTTTCAATAACTCTTTTCAATAACTCTTTTCAATAACTCTTTTCAATAACTCTTTTCAATAACTCTTTTCAATAACTCTTTTCAATAACTCTTTTCAATAACTCTTTTCAATAACTCTTTTCAATAACTCTTTTCAATAACTCTTTTCAATAACTCTTTTCAATAACTCTTTTCAATAACTCTTTTCAATAACTCTTTTCAATAACTCTTTTCAATAACTCTTTTCAATAACTCTTTTCAATAACTCTTTTCAATAACTCTTTTCAATAACTCTTTTCAATAACTCTTTTCAATAACTCTTTTCAATAACTCTTTTCAATAACTCTTTTCAATAACTCTTTTCAATAACTCTTTTCAATAACTCTTTTCAATAACTCTTTTCAATAACTCTTTTCAATAACTCTTTTCAATAACTCTTTTCAATAACTCTTTTCAATAACTCTTTTCAATAACTCTTTTCAATAACTCTTTTCAATAACTCTTTTCAATAACTCTTTTCAATAACTCTTTTCAATAACTCTTTTCAATAACTCTTTTCAATAACTCTTTTCAATAACTCTTTTCAATAACTCTTTTCAATAACTCTTTTCAATAACTCTTTTCAATAACTCTTTTCAATAACTCTTTTCAATAACTCTTTTCAATAACTCTTTTCAATAACTCTTTTCAATAACTCTTTTCAATAACTCTTTTCAATAACTCTTTTCAATAACTCTTTTCAATAACTCTTTTCAATAACTCTTTTCAATAACTCTTTTTCAATAACTCTTTTCAATAACTCTTTTCAATAACTCTTTTCAATAACTCTTTTCAATAACTCTTTTCAATAACTCTTTTCAATAACTTTCAATAACTTTTCAATAACTCTTTTCAATAACTCTTTTCAATAACTCTTTTCAATAACTCTTTTCAATAACTCTTTTCAATAACTCTTTTCAATAACTCTTTTCAATAACTCTTTTCAATAACTCTTTTCAATAACTCTTTTCAATAACTCTTTTCAATAACTCTTTTCAATAACTCTTTTCAATAACTCTTTTCAATAACTCTTTTCAATAACTCTTTTCAATAACTCTTTTCAATAACTCTTTTCAATAACTCTTTTCAATAACTCTTTTCAATAACTCTTTTCAATAACTCTTTTCAATAACTCTTTTCAATAACTCTTTTCAATAACTCTTTTCAATAACTCTTTTCAATAACTCTTTTCAATAACTCTTTTCAATAACTCTTTTCAATAACTCTTTTCAATAACTCTTTTCAATAACTCTTTTCAATAACTCTTTTCAATAACTCTTTTCAATAACTCTTTTCAATAACTCTTTTCAATAACTCTTTTCAATAACTCTTTTCAATAACTCTTTTCAATAACTCTTTTCAATAACTCTTTTCAATAACTCTTTTCAATAACTCTTTTCAATAACTCTTTTCAATAACTCTTTTCAATAACTCTTTTCAATAACTCTTTTCAATAACTCTTTTCAATAACTCTTTTCAATAACTCTTTTCAATAACTCTTTTCAATAACTCTTTTCAATAACTCTTTTCAATAACTCTTTTCAATAACTCTTTTCAATAACTCTTTTCAATAACTCTTTTCAATAACTCTTTTCAATAACTCTTTTCAATAACTCTTTTCAATAACTCTTTTTTCAATAACTCTTTTCAATAACTCTTTTCAATAATTTCAATAACTCTTTTCAATAACTCTTTTCAATAACTCTTTTCAATAACTCTTTTCAATAACTCTTTTCAATAACTCTTTTCAATAACTCTTTTCAATAACTCTTTTCAATAACTCTTTTCAATAACTCTTTTCAATAACTCTTTTCAATAACTCTTTTCAATAACTCTTTTCAATAACTCTTTTCAATAACTCTTTTCAATAACTCTTTTCAATAACTCTTTTCAATAACTCTTTTCAATAACTCTTTTCAATAACTCTTTTCAATAACTCTTTTCAATAACTCTTTTCAATAACTCTTTTCAATAACTCTTTTCAATAACTCTTTTCAATAACTCTTTTCAATAACTCTTTTCAATAACTCTTTTCAATAACTCTTTTCAATAACTCTTTTCAATAACTCTTTTCAATAACTCTTTTCAATAACTCTTTTCAATAACTCTTTTCAATAACAATAACTCTTTTCAATAACTCTTTTCAATAACTCTTTTCAATAACTCTTTCAATAACTCTTTTCAATAACTCTTTTCAATAACTCTTTTCAATAACTCTTTTCAATAACTCTTTTCAATAACTCTTTTCAATAACTCTTTCAATAACTCTTTTCAATAACTCTTTTCAATAACTCTTTTCAATAACTCTTTTCAATAACTCTTTTCAATAACTCTTTTCAATAACTCTTTTCAATAACTCTTTTCAATAACTCTTTTCAATAACTCTTTTCAATAACTCTTTTCAATAACTCTTTTCAATAACTCTTTTCAATAACTCTTTTCAATAACTCTTTTCAATAACTCTTTTCAATAACTCTTTTCAATAACTCTTTTCAATAACTCTTTTCAATAACTCTTTTCAATAACTCTTTTCAATAACTCTTTTCAATAACTCTTTTCAATAACTCTTTTCAATAACTCTTTTCAATAACTCTTTTCAATAACTCTTTTCAATAACTCTTTTCAAAACTCTTTTCAATAACTCTTTTCAATAACTCTTTTCAATAACTCTTTTCAATAACTCTTTCAATAACTCTTTTCAATAACTCTTTTCAATAACTCTTTAATAACTCTTTTCAATAACTCTTTTCAATAACTCTTTTCAATAACTCTTTTCAATAACTCTTTTCAATAACTCTTTTCAATAACTCTTTTCAATAACTCTTTTCAATAACTCTTTTCAATAACTCTTTTCAATAACTCTTTTCAATAACTCTTTTCAATAACTCTTTTCAATAACTCTTTTCAATAACTCTTTTCAATAACTCTTTTCAATAACTCTTTTCAATAACTCTTTTCAATAACTCTTTTCAATAACTCTTTTCAATAACTCTTTTCAATAACTCTTTTCAATAACTCTTTTCAATAACTCTTTTCAATAACTCTTTTCAATAACTCTTTTCAATAACTCTTTTCAATAACTCTTTTCAATAACTCTTTTCAATAACTCTTTTCAATAACTCTTTTCAATAACTCTTTTCAATAACTCTTTTCAATAACTCTTTCAATAACTCTTTTCAATAACTCTTTTCAATAACTCTTTTCAATAACTCTTTTCAATAACTCTTTTCAATAACTCTTTTCAATAACTCTTTTCAATAACTCTTTTCAATAACTCTTTTCAATAACTCTTTTCAATAACTCTTTTCAATAACTCTTTTCAATAACTCTTTTCAATAACTCTTTTCAATAACTCTTTTCAATAACTCTTTTCAATAACTCTTTTAAATAACTCTTTTCAATAACTTTTTTCAATAACTCTTTTCAATAACTCTTTCAATAACTCTTTTCAATAACTCTTTTCAATAACTCTTTTCAATAACTCTTTTCAATAACTCTTTTCAATAACTCTTTTCAATAACTCTTTTCAATAACTCTTTTCAATAACTCTTTTCAATAACTCTTTTCAATAACTCTTTTCAATAACTCTTTTCAATAACTCTTTTCAATAACTCTTTTCAATAACTCTTTTCAATAACTCTTTCAATAACTCTTTTCAATAACTCTTTTCAATAACTCTTTTCAATAACTCTTTTCAATAACTCTTTTCAATAACTCTTTTCAATAACTCTTTTCAATAACTCTTTTCAATAACTCTTTTCAATAACTCTTTTCAATAACTCTTTTCAATAACTCTTTTCAATAACTCTTTTCAATAACTCTTTCAATAACTCTTTTCAATAACTCTTTTCAATAACTCTTTTCAATAACTCTTTTCAATAACTCTTTTCAATAACTCTTTTCAATAACTCTTTTCAATAACTCTTTTCAATAACTCTTTTCAATAACTCTTTTCAATAACTCTTTTCAATAACTCTTTCAATAACTCTTTTCAATAACTCTTTTCAATAACTCTTTTCAATAACTCTTTTCAATAACTCTTTTCAATAACTCTTTTCAATAACTCTTTTCAATAACTCTTTTCAATAACTCTTTTCAATAACTCTTTTCAATAACTCTTTTCAATAACTCTTTTCAATAACTCTTTTCAATAACTCTTTTCAATAACTCTTTTCAATAACTCTTTTCAATAACTCTTTTCAATAACTCTTTTCAATAACTCTTTTCAATAACTCTTTTCAATAACTCTTTTCAATAACTCTTTTCAATAACTCTTTTCAATAACTTTTCAATAACTCTTTTCAATAACTCTTTTCAATAACTCTTTTCAATAACTCTTTTCAATAACTCTTTTCAATAACTCTTTTCAATAACTCTTTTCAATAACTCTTTTCAATAACTCTTTTCAATAACTCTTTCAATAACTCTTTTCAATAACTCTTTTCAATAACTCTTTTCAATAACTCTTTTCAATAACTCTTTTCAATAACTCTTTTCAATAACTCTTTTCAATAACTCTTTTCAATAACTCTTTTCAATAACTCTTTTCAATAACTCTTTTCAATAACTCTTTTCAATAACTCTTTTCAATAACTCTTTTCAATAACTCTTTTCAATAACTCTTTTCAATAACTCTTTTCAATAACTCTTTTCAATAACTCTTTTCAATAACTCTTTTCAATAACTCTTTTCAATAACTCTTTTCAATAACTCTTTTCAATAACTCTTTTCAATAACTCTTTTCAATAACTCTTTTCAATAACTCTTTTCAATTTCAATAACTCTTTTCAATAACTCTTTTCAATAACTCTTTTCAATAACTCTTTTCAATAACTCTTTTCAATAACTCTTTTCAATAACTCTTTTCAATAACTCTTTTCAATAACTCTTTTCAATAACTCTTTTCAATAACTCTTTTCAATTTTCAATAACTCTTTTCAATAACTCTTTTCAATAACTCTTTTCAATAACTCTTTTCAATAACTCTTTTCAATAACTCTTTTCAATAACTCTTTTCAATAACTCTTTTCAATAACTCTTTTCAATAACTCTTTTCAATAACTCTTTTCAATAACTCTTTTCAATAACTCTTTTCAATAACTCTTTTCAATAACTCTTTTCAATAACTCTTTTCAATAACTCTTTTCAATAACTCTTTTCAATAACTCTTTTCAATAACTCTTTTCAATAACTCTTTTCAATAACTCTTTTCAATAACTCTTTTCAATAACTCTTTTCAATAACTCTTTTCAATAAACTCTTTTCAATAACTCTTTTCAATAACTCTTTTCAATAACTCTTTCAATAACTCTTTTCAATAACTCTTTCAATAACTCTTTTCAATAACTCTTTTCAATAACTCTTTTCAATAACTCTTTTCAATAACTCTTTTCAATAACTCTTTCAATAACTCTTTTCAATAACTCTTTTCAATAACTCTTTTCAATAACTCTTTTCAATAACTCTTTTCAATAACTCTTTTTTTCAATAACTCTTTTCAATAACTCTTTCAATAAATTTCAATAACTCTTTCAATAACTCTTTTCAATAACTCTTTTCAATAACTCTTTTCAATAACTCTTTTCAATAACTCTTTTCAATAACTCTTTTCAATAACTCTTTTCAATAACTCTTTTCAATAACTCTTTTCAATAACTCTTTTCAATAACTCTTTTCAATAACTCTTTTCAATAACTCTTTTCAATAACTCTTTTCAATAACTCTTTTCAATAACTCTTTTCAATAACTCTTTTCAATAACTCTTTTCAATAACTCTTTTCTTTTCAATAACTCTTTTCAATAACTCTTTTCAATAACTCTTTTCAATAACTCTTTTCAATAACTCTTTTCAATAACTCTTTTCAATAACTCTTTTCAATAACTCTTTTCAATAACTCTTTTCAATAACTCTTTTCAATAACTCTTTTCAATAACTCTTTTCAATAACTCTTTTCAATAACTCTTTTCAATAACTCTTTTCAATAACTCTTTTCAATAACTCTTTTCAATAACTCTTTTCAATAACTCTTTTCAATAACTCTTTTCAATAACTCTTTTCAATAACTCTTTTCAATAACTCTTTTCAATAACTCTTTTCAATAACTCTTTTCAATAACTCTTTTCAATAACTCTTTTCAATAACTCTTTTCAATAACTCTTTTCAATAACTCTTTTCAATAACTCTTTTCAATAACTCTTTTCAATAACTCTTTTCAATAACTCTTTTCAATAACTGATTTCAATAACTCTTTTCAATAACTCTTTTCAATAACTCTTTTCAATAACTCTTTTCAATAACTCTTTTCAATAACTCTTTTCAATAACTCTTTTCAATAACTCTTTTCAATAACTCTTTTCAATAACTCTTTTCAATAACTCTTTTCAATAACTCTTTTCAATAACTCTTTTCAATAACTCTTTTCAATAACTCTTTTCAATAACTCTTTTCAATAACTCTTTTCAATAACTCTTTTCAATAACTCTTTCAATAACTCTTTTCAATAACTCTTTTCAATAACTCTTTTCAATAACTCTTTTCAATAACTCTTTTCAATAACTCTTTTCAATAACTCTTTTCAATAACTCTTTTCAATAACTCTTTTCAATAACTCTTTTCAATAACTCTTTTCAATAACTCTTTTCAATAACTCTTTTCAATAACTCTTTTCAATAACTCTTTTCAATAACTCTTTTCAATAACTCTTTTCAATAACTCTTTTCAATAACTCTTTTCAATAACTCTTTTCAATAACTCTTTTCAATAACTCTTTTCAATAACTCTTTTCAATAACTCTTTTCAATAACTCTTTTCAATAACTCTTTTCAATAACTCTTTTCAATAACTCTTTTCAATAACTCTTTTCAATAACTCTTTTCAATAACTCTTTTCAATAACTCTTTTCAATAACTCTTTTCAATAACTCTTTTCAATAACTCTTTTCAATAACTCTTTTCAATAACTCTTTTCAATAACTCTTTTCAATAACTCTTTTCAATAACTCTTTTCAATAACTCTTTTCAATAACTCTTTTCAATAACTCTTTTCAATAAATCTTTTCAATAACTCTTTTCAATAACTCTTTTCAATCAATCTTTTCAATCCTTTTATTGTTTCCATAGAATAGTTTACAAGTAGTGATCCAGAGTAATCATAAATCAACGATCATACATGTTTCAAGAAATTAAAACAGACAGATCACATGATTATCTTATTAACTTTTTCAATGGAAACAATCGGGCACCCAGAAGGGACTGAAGTCCCGCTAAGTTAGGGATACCCGTGTACCATGTTAGCAGAGGGATGACAATGAGTATAGTCTACACAAATAGCATTGTCATAAAAAATGAGAATAACTGGCTTAACTAACAACACTTAACTAGGTCACTTAACTAATTGTGGTATAACAATGAATAACCATATTTAGATAACGCATTGACTATTGTCAAGGAGGTAGGCTCTGACTTCTTTTTTAAATAGGGCAAGATTCGGAAGAGTGCGCAGTGACTTCGGTAGGTTATTCCAGGCAGAAGGACCAGCACATCTTAAGGTAAAATAACGAGTGTTAGTGCGGGCATAGGTTCCATCAAAGTTATCGAGAGATCTTGTATAATGAGAATGTGTATCAGAGATCTTAGAGAAGTAGCGACTGAAGATTGGGGGAAGAGATTTGTTGGCGAAGCGATACATAAATTCACAGATTTGCAATTTATTTATCTGAAGGATATTAAGTATTCGTAGTATACTAAATCTACTTGCAGTGTTAGTTATCAATGATCTCCCAGCAATAATACGTACAACTCGTCTCTGTAATATAGATAGCCTATTCAGACGAGAGGAATAATTAGAGGCCCAGGCGATATTACAGTATGTCAAGTAAGGGTAAACAAGAGAATAATATAGTGTATGCAATAACTCTAGAAGGTAACAGGTAGGATACACGAGCCAGAATCCCTATGTTCTTGGCAGTGTGATGGAGATTTTCCTTACAGATTTTCAATTTTAGTTATAGTTATAGTTATAGTTAATGATTTTTTTATTTTAGTTATAGTTATAGTTATAGTTATTTCATTATTTTTTAGTTATAGTTATAGTTATAGTCAATGGATTTTTTTTTTAAGTTAATTTTAGTTACTAACTAGTTTTCAATAACTCTATTAGCAAAATTGTGCGTATTAATACGCTCTTTCACAATTTACTCAGAGCTATGAAAACCTTTTCAAAGCATGGGTACATTCATAACATCATTTCAATAGTTTCCAATTTAACTGACAAATTTCACAATAAAAATTTTCAATTTTCGTTCTCATTTATGTCGAATCGTTCAATTGCACTTCCTATTTTTATTTTTTAACTAACGAAAATAAATACGACTTTTCGTTCAATAACTCTTTTATAGACTATAGTTATACTTTTTCAATGATCTTTTTTAATATAGTTATAGTTTCAATAACGAAATCTTTTCAATATTTTCGTTAACGAACTAGAAGGTACCTCGTTATCGTTATCAATAACTCTTTTCAATAACTGTTCTTGGCAACCTTAGTCAATATGTTACTCAATGTTTTCAATTCCAGGTTAAATGTTGGTCAATGTAGACCCCAAGGAATTTGGAAGAATTGACTTGAACAATAGGAATATTGTCAATGGAGAGGATGGAATCAGGGACGGGTTTCCGATGAGATCGGAAAAGGACATAATTAGTTTTTCCCAGGTTCAGAGAAAGTTTATTAGCCTTAAACCAGTAACCACATGGATAAGTTCAGTGTTGGCAATAGATAGCAGAGACTGGATTGATTTATGAGAGAAAAAGACATTGGTGTCATCTGCAAAAAGAATAAAGTTAAGTTGGTCAGATGCATTCGGCAAGTCATTAATGTATAGTAAGAACAGCAGCGGACCCAAAATTGACCCCTGTGGAACACCACATGTAATAAGTTTAGTTTTAGACTGACAACCTTTACAGCAAACACATTGGCGTCTCTGATCAAAGTAACTTTTAAACCACAAGAGCGGGACTCCACGTATTCCATAGTTTTCAAGTTTAGTTAACAGAATAGAATGGTCCACCGTATCAAAGGCCTTGGCCAGATCGAAGAAGATACCAAGAGAAAATTTATTTTCATCGATTGCATTAGCAATCTTATCTTGCATGTCAAGCAGTGCCATTGAGGTGGAATGACCGGATTGAAAACCATGTTGATTGGGATATAAAATATTCATTTTGTCAATATAGGTATATAAACGTTGGTACATTGATTTTTCAAGGATCTTTCAAAAAAAGGGAAGGATAGAAATAGGCCTATAGTTAGTGACATCCTGGCTGTTACCTTGTTTATAAACCGGTACAACTTTTGCTATCTTTAAGGAAGAGGGTACAACACCAGTGAGAAAAGAAGTGTTAATAATATCCGATAATGGAGCAGCTACATAATCAATGATCCTAATAGCAACAGTCGGGTCAATGTCGTCAAGTGCTGAAGAATAACTCTTTTCAATAACTCTTTTCAATAACTCTTTTCAATAACTCTTTTCAATAACTCTTTTCAATAACTCATTTCAATAACTCTTTTCAATAACCCATTTCAATAACTCTTTTCAATAACCCTTTTCAACAACCTTTTCAATAACTGTTTTCAATAACTGTTTTCAATAACTCTTTTCAATAACTCTTTTCAATAACTCTTTTCAATAACTCCGTTCAATAACTCATTTCAATAACTCTTTTCAATAACTCTTTTCAATAACATCTGGTAATATAGTTTGTCGTCATTCGCGTACTGCCACAGTGATGCACATGTAAGTTTTACTGCTTATTCTGGAACAGGCTTCCTTTCAATATGCGACATGAGCTTCTTATACTTTCCATGCATCTTTTTTGTAAGCGGTTTCTGGCGACCGGACTCTGATCTCCACTGGATATCTCTGACGCGACGCAGCGCTCGTGAATAAGCTGGTGTCCTGCGCTTAGCTTTCAGTAGCGCTTCCGAAATTTTGAGTTTACAATTACATGTAGGATTACCATCTATTGTATCGTTGTCTTTTGATGTTACTTCGGGAGCACCGCTGATTTGTTCTGTAGAAGAAGCGCTAAAAAGCACGTTATTTATATGTGTCACAATCCAAGAAAAGGTACCAAGTCTTAGTTCACAGTTTCGTCAGAAACCAGCCTGAAAGGACGTTGGGGTCTATTTTTAGCCAAAAAATTTTATTGCCTCATCGTTATTATACACATTTGTAGTGTATTACTACGCGTCTAATTTTATCTTCGGAATTTCCGTTCGCTTACAATCCCGAAAAGCTTATAGTGTGGTAAAAGGTACCAAGTCTTAGCCTGCAAAGATTCGCTGTCTACAGAGCTAGGGAACTATATTTCGTGCAGCGTAAGGACATTCTGTTTACTTGTCAGCTGTCAGTGTGTTTGCTAATAATTTTTTTACAAACTGTTGAATAAGAATAAGTTTGCCTTAAAGCAACATTATTGTCACATTGTGTGAGTTTATAGTGGTTTCATTTTCGCTTGACGTCCTAAACAGTGCACGACTACAGCCACGTAAGTTTCTAGCTTAAACATCATTCGTTTTACGATGTTTATAACGTTCGGACAAGCAATTTTAAGCGTTCGAGTTTGCATTCGAGTCCTAGTGGCTGTCCATTCTAATAATTTTGGTTAGGCGTAATATTGCTTAATAGGTAAACCAAAAAATTTAGCGATTGATGATCGCAACAGAAGACAGTACAAGACAAGTTGGGAAGTCACTGCTGCTAAAACTAATCCTCCTGCCTGAATTACTCTGACATTACTGGTCTGCCTATTGAGTAGGAACTGTGAAGTAGCGCTATAGGCCTACTAACTGTTGTCATGAGTGAATGAATGAACATTGACTCTGTTTTCAACGTGAAAGCTGGTTTCTGCGACTGCTCTTTTTCATGCGCTGTAGAAATACACAGGCTTCCCATACGTCTCCTTGTGTGAAAATTTCATGTCGTAATTGTTCACCAGGTCCATCATGAACAGTGAGGAGGTGGCACGAGTCTTGAATCGTTTTTCACATCTGGGATCATCACTAACCACTGCTGATAGTCTCCTAGCAATTCAAGACTATTTTGCAGATCGAGAAATAGGAAATGACGAGACCAGTGACGAAGATGAAGATATCACACATTCTAATACACAAGAGAGTGAGTTGCATCCTAGTACATCAGCTGCCAGTCCTGATCATACAATCGTGGCAGATGAGACTGTGCCTGATTTGATAACATTTGAACCTGTAAATTTGACACCACAACACCTATTCACAGAACTTCTTCAGTCAGAAGATGAAGCAACGGTAAGGCAGTTTTTGGAGAAAGGATGTGGCTGTCAAAAAGGACCAGATGGAAAAGGTTGCTTGACACAATTCAGTTTACTGGATATTATTGACAATAGACTGAACTGCTTTGAGTTGGACTATCAAAGTGAAAATGAAAATCGACTCAATTCTGTTTTATTGTAGCAGAGTTAAATGCATTGTTGCATCGCGATGATAAACTCATGTGTTCACACACCAGCTTCAAATTCCAGAAAGAGCAGCAGCATCAGTGAAGAAACAGAATGAGAAACAGAAGAAAAGGAAAAAGACAAAGGAAGTTGCAAATGAAGATGAACTTGAAGATGAAGTTTCAGTGCCACTGCCTGCGACAAAGCGCAAGCCGCAGACTTGTAGCTACTGTTCGCTTCAGGGACATGTCAATCGCATACTTCGTGGGAAAATAACTTGTCCAAAACGTCAGGCAGAAGAGGGTTGTTAACTTTTAACTTGGATTTAGCTAGAAACTGTCTGAGATGTGTGCAGAATCCATGTTTCAATCATAACACTGGTTACTATGGTAGTTCTAAGACTTGGTACCTTTTACGATTTCATTGACTTCGAAAGTAAAAATTCATAATGGAGCAATTATTTAGCACTAAAGAGTGGTGATTTCTGTTATTTTTGATAGTTAATAGTCATGGTACAGACACTTTAAAGTTTCAAAACTAACACTCTAGTTTATCAGTGTGTATAGTGGAACAAACTTTTCAAAACTGATTTTCTTTGAATTTTACTTTTTTTAACGATTAATTCATATGTCGTGTGAATCCTGATATCTTTGGGAAATGAGAAGATATTAACCTCAATTTTTTTTTATTCTGTCCAGTAATAATTAAACTATGTTGTGATAGCTCTAACTCCATTACTAAGACTTGGTACCTTTTCATGGATTGTGACACATATATTACAGATTCTGATGTGGCACTGGTTATAGAGACTCGTTCTATGAGGAGTATTTTGCCTATATCGCCTATATCCCCTTATCGCCGGTAGCCTGTGCACCGTGTCTTGCATTTAGCTCTGAGCATGCAAAGCGTTTTGCAGTATGACAATTTGAGTGGCCTAGCTGAAGCCGAGATAATCGGAACTCTGACAGGTTTGCAAGAACAGCGTTGCAGTAGTCCAGGCGCACCAGAATGAAGGAGCAATCAGGAATCTTTGCGGGCGTCAAAGAATAAATTTAGCCGTATTGCTCTTAGCTTACGCGTTTAAGAAAAGTTTAGCCATTAGAATTTGACGTTTTACTTTAAAGATTTCTTCACTAGTCTGTCTCTAGTTCTTCTTCGCTTAGTTCTTCTCCACTCAGTTCTTCTTTACACATTTTCTTCTTCACATTGTTCTTCTCCAAATGGTTCTTCTCCGCATTGTTCTTCGTCCAGGAATACTCCAAGGTTAGGTCCTACCAGTCGGTGCGTAACGCCGCGGCGAGGCTTATCTGTAATTATAGGAGGAAATATGATCATGTCAAGCACCTGCTACGCGATGTCCTGCATTGGCTGCCTGTCCCGTTCCACATCGACTTCATGCTTTGTTTGCTTGTATTCAAAGCGCCTCATGGAGCAGAACCTGAATATTTGCGTGACTATTGCACCGAGACTCATTCCTCTGCGTCTGGACTGCGACTTAGATCGCTTAAGAAGACCGACCTACGCGTACGGAGGATGAGGACGCGCTTCGGCGATCGCGCTTTCTCGGCCACTGGTCCTAATTGCTGGAACAGTCTTCCACCCACCATCAGATTGGCCGACTCAGTAGACTCCTTCAGATCTCAGCTCAAAACATATTTATTTTCTAAGGCTTATCCCGCTTGCTAGTTGTTTATGAGGCGCCACGTGTAGAGATATGACCGTGTTACGGCGCAATATAAATTGTTGTTATTATTATTACACATCGTGTAGTAGGCCTAGTCTATAGTAACATAGTGTATAGAAAAGAAACAGTATTGATGTCGGAATGATTAACTAGTCTACTACTCTGTTGAATGCAACAGTCGGTCTTGTTTGGACGCGTTCAATGCTTTGTCGCAAATGTTAGCCAATGAAGCTTTATTTAGGCCATTGTTAGCTTCTGCATACACCACTGCGCAGTTTGTTGACATTCCCACAGGAGATAAATTTTCTATCAGTTTTACGTCAACAACGTTTTATACAGCGAATCTTGTAATTTGCAGTTGAATAATTAGCTTACGAAATTGAAGATTTGCCTCATGTTAGCTCTGATTCTGACGCTGACTTTCAGCATTGGTAAGTTGCTATAGACGTTAAAGTCTCTTATTTTTGGCTGTTGTCCTATAATTCTAAGGCTATGCAAAGCTAGATGTTTTATAAGCCCATAATTTTGAACCACTCATTCTATATGGACGAGTCTTATATGGAGCTTTACTCACGAATTTCGAGTATGGCCATCTTTTAGAATTTATTATCCCGCGAATGGAATGCAAAGTCCCCTAAGGCAAGGATCGGAAATTCAATTTCCAAGGCACATTATGGTTATTAATTTAATTGTCATGAATTTGACCACATCATTGAAGGAATGTCAACACCAAATAACCGTATTGAACCAAGTGACATTGTCGAACCAGGTGACACTGTTGAGCCAAATAACACCATCTCACCGAATAACATTGTCGAACCAAATGAGGCTGTTGAACCAAACAATACAGGTGAACCGAACGATGAACAGGAACTTAGAGACCTATTCGGACAGCTACCAGTAAAGTTATGGGATTTTCAGTTATACTAGGATACACACAAAGGGTGTAGGCGGATCCATGCCTTAGTGTTCTAGTGTT
>JACEVL010000318.1:429263-456763 GCA_020284085.1 Aporrectodea caliginosa
ATAGCTACTGTAGACAGTACAACACTGCTGTATTGAACGGTAATTTTGTTTCATTCAGTGAAAAACCGATTGGCTTTTAGCCTTTGTTGGTTAGTCATTGTGAACGAGAATGTGATACCTGTTGTCGTCCAAGACTGATCCTCAATGATGATATTTGTTTGGTCTGTTACAATCCACAGAACAAGGATGGCAGGAGACTAGTCCTGCACAAAGAAGTGGAGGGGAGAAGGTGGAGGGAGAGACGGAGGAGAAGAGGAGAGGCAGAGGAGGAGAAATTCAAAAACAAACGCGAGAACGACACAGAGAACAAGAACAAAAAGACGAAGAAGAGACCTTTTCCTAATTAAAATTATTATTATTATTATTATTAAGGAATATTTATAGAGCGCCCCTTCAAGGTAATCGACTCAGAAGCGCTCCCAGTCCAACCACGGCTAAACAATGCAGTCTTGAGGTTTACAAAGAACGTAGTGGTGTGGCCCCTAGGCACTAGGCGGAGTGCAACAGGGAGCCCATTCCAGGTCGTAGGGCCAGCGACAGAAAAAGAGCGCCGCTGCTTTATGGTAGTCCGCGAGCGAGAGACTAAGAGTTCAGCTTGATTAGCTGATCGGAGTGCAGATCGCCGCTGGACACCAGAGGTGGAGCAGTAGAGTTCCCGCAGGTATAAGGGAGCGATACCCTCCATGCAGCGCCAGACCAGCGCAGAAAGTCTATAGGCGATCCCCTGCGGAAATGGAAGCCAGTGTAGTACATTCCGCATTATACTCTGAGATGTGGCCAAATTTTGGGATGCGCCCAATAAGACGTGCCGCCGCGCGCAAAACCCGCTCTATGCACCCAATCCGGACTGCTGGGAGCTAGGGTGGTCCACGACACAATGGTAAAATTTCATCTTTAGCAGAACTTTGCTCCACAAGTTTAAATCTGTTCTACCTCTTCTAAGTAAGATGTGGACCAAATCTGAAGCAGATTGGAGCATTTTTAGAGGTCGCTCAAGGTCGCCAAACATTCTTTTGATAATACCATGGCATAGTGGAAATTATTGACTGTTATCTACTCATAAAAATATTATTAGAACCGCTTGTTACTTAATTTTGAATTGTTGTTTCTAACTGAAGTTTAGAAATACCAATCTAACATTATTAACTATCCTTTGATGTAGCATGCATATGTTGGAATTTTTAAAATTGCTTTTAAGAACTCTAAACCTTTGTACTTAGTCAGATTTATTAGTACATTGGTGAATTTTAGGAATTGATGAGAGTTGGCTGTAGAGTTTTTGACATAGCTCATAAACACACTATTGGCAAAGACAAGAAGCAGTGCTGAAGTTTGGCTCATATATAGTAGGGCACAGAAAAAACTGTCTGGGTCCCATCTTCCAACAAAGGTTCCATCCGACGATCATACTACAAGAACCATGAGGAGCTGGTGACAGACTTGCAGTATACTAGTCATTGGTGACAGAGAAGAGATATATACTGGGAGTTCCAAAAATTGGCTGCAGAACTGGTAACGAACAAGCTGAAGCCTGCTTGAGGACTCTGGATGACTGGGGTCTTCGGACTTCGGAGTCTAGTTCGTGGTATGACTTGCCGCCATCATGTCATGGAACTTCCTCTTGCTGTTTTCGGCTCTTTATCTGGACCTACTGAAGGGTCTGCCATTACTATGCTCAGCAGGTTCCAGCAAAGCTGGCCACACATTGACCAGGCGACAAAAGAAATGGCTTCCAACGACATCTTTGATGCACACACTTCTGCTCTTCGAGAAGAAATGGTGAAATCTTCAAGGCAGCTCTTGAAGGTCACATCAGACAGAAGACTTCGAGGAATTCCTGAAACTCAGTTTGATCTTCAGGGTGGTGCAAAGGGAGCAAGAGTTTCCTTTCAGGCACCATGAGCATTCCATCATGCACATTTGATGGTGAAAGCTATCTTTAGCATTAAAATATTTCTTTTCCAGCAGCTGTTCTCTCCAACTGCCAAAGAGAAGCACAGTGTAATGGAGCTGGCACTGTTTGTGAGCCTTGTCTAGGTTCGGTTCTGGCATGAAGCTCCTCTGCCTATAAGAGCACCACTCAACGATCTATACTGCTGCTCGAGGAGCTAAGTAAATATCTAAATAATGAGAGTGGCAAAGGTTGCCTCGACCGCATTCGGTAGGCATACCTGGTACGTTTCAGAAATTTTGGTCAGCTTGTCCTTGTTTGACAACAGAATTGCAGTGGATGTGAAAACACTGATGGTGACAAACCTCCACCTTCCACAGTCCATCAATTATGTGAAGTGCCTCGACCATCCTCCTAAACCCCTCAGCTCCCCTAACCTTGCATCTTCCGTCACCGAGAGAACTACTGTCATCGTTGACATTCTGAACTTGAATGGAAAAGAGAAAGCCCGAGGCTTCCTGGTTAAGGATCCTAAGGATGCGATGATCACTCCCACCAGGACCTCCTAAAGGTCATAACAGTCATGACAGTTATGAACGGCTCTGCTGGGGGAGCCATTGGTTTGATGCAGCAGTAGAATTAATCGTTGACAAAGAATGAAGAGCAGCAGTTCCTTCTTCAGCTCGTGAAACGCTGCAGGAACACCTATCCGTCCTGCTCTAAGGCCACGCCGATGAAGATGACAGAGGACATAGAATGTGTTACTCAAGAAAAGTTCCAGTGTTTCCATAGCAAAATTGAAATTTTTTAGCCTTTTCTTATTTTCATTGCTGCACTATATGTTTTAATTAAACTCCAATTATGTTTTCTGTTCTTAGTGCAGATTACCGATTTCGTGCTTAATATGGTGAAAATACCCTGACCTTGAGCGACCTCTAAATACTCATCAATCTGTCTCAAATTTGGTAGAGGTAATAGTGGGCAGCCATAGAACAAAAGAAGGGTTGTGGAGCGCAACTCTGAGAAACTTAGTGTTTTTGGACCACGCTACTGGGAGCCCATCATAGAGGGCACTGCAATGGAGAGACCACAAAGGCGTGGATAAGGGTGGAAGCAGCAGTAGGAGTTAGAGAGTGATGCATGCTTTCTGCATGCATTGTCATGTGATGGACTTGCTCGGAGTCGCATAGGGAGAATCTATCTATAGAAGTTTATTACAATAACCGCATAGGATCCATTATAGGAAGGATCAAGGCCATACACCCACTGTGCAGGCTGCTAACTCTATGCAACTCTAGTCTCACCGTCCGGTCAATAATTGTATAACCAGGAATATATGAGATGCAACTGTGAAGCAGAAGTCTGGTGGAGATTTGGACGGTTAAGCTCTGTATGGACGGCTCAGCACGCCTTCGATAAAACTATCGATCACACGAACAACAAGAATGACACACTCAGACTGCTGCAAATTCATGTCCTATATTATAAGCGGAGCACAAACGAAATAACATTATTATTTTGATATGAACAGTAATATATTCGAGTGTGGGATTTCACCCTTCGCCAATGAATTATATTTCTGGATTACGATTTCACTCAATACGACCAATATCTCATAGCTGCTGCCGCCGCCTCCTTGGCTCCAACACCAACGGTGACCTGGTCGCCCCTTTTGCCCTCACTGAGACTATGCAGCGCAAGGCTTTTTAGGAATCGGCCCAACGACACGGAGCGGTCTTCCCAGGAGATCCGTCTCCTCCCCCAGGGTCCCCTTCTCTTCGCTTCACCAGTTGCTTAAGAGAGTTCTCTTCTGCATAGCCTCGGTCGGGAGAGAATCTGAGCAGAGACCTTGAAGGGGGCGCTGTAGGCCCTATACATTTAAATTGTTTGACAGTGTAATGACGCTATTATAGAAGTCCTTCGATTACGTTAAATTAGTCAAAATAGAGCACTATTGGAAACTTATTGATTGATTGATTGATTAATTGACTCTCTTGTCCAGGGTTTCACGATCGTTTTCTTGTTAGGTCGGAAGCGCCTTTGATGAAGTGGAAATATATATGAATTTCCAATTGCCACTACAGCACTGCCAGACTACATGTAGATAGAAGCAGTCTGCCTTTGAGCCGTTACGTAGGGTAAGGTAAGCTATGTGTAATGTGTCTGGTTATTTATAGGTCTAAGCACCTTAAAAATTAGCATAGGCAATAAGACATGGGTGCCTAAACGATCAAGCAAGGTAGGTTCGTGAGATACCGTAGCCAATTGGTCATAGCGCTCGCCTTGTTAGGGGACGGAGGTCGGAGGTATTGGTCCAAGCCTTCCGGAGCCGATTGTTGAGTAGGGACCTTGAGGAAGTCCTTCACTCGCAATTGCTCAGCGCCAAGGATTGATGCTTGGCTATTAAATAGTGGCCTTTAATACTAGTGGCCTAGTAACAATAAAACAAAGAGGATTCAAACGTATCATGTGCTGGAAGAGTACATATGTTTTGTTAGTGTTGCCAAAGGATAGATAGTCCAATGCGAAAAAAACGGAGTCTCGAAATGAGAAGGTCGCCGTAGGCTGCAGCCTTTAATGTGCGCCGACCATAAAGCATCGACACTAGAACACCGAGATCGCTCATACATTCTTCTTCGTTCTGCAACACCTGGTAATCTGGTTTGTCCCCAGTCGTGTACGGTCACATTGATGCATGCAAAATTTAATTTACTAAAACAGGCTTACTTTCAATATGTGACATGAGCTTCTTATAACTTCCATGCCTCTTTTTCGTAGGCGATTGAATACCTCTCTCTAGCGACCGGATAGACACTTCTGGACACGACGCAGCGCTCGTGAATAATCTGGTGCCCTGCGCTTAGCTTCTGAGTAGCGCTTCAGAAATTTTGAGTTTACAAATACGATTACGACCAGTTCGATCGTTGTCTTTTGCAGTAAGTTCTGGAGCTGATGATTTTTATAGAAGAAGCGCTAAAATGAGCACTTAAAAATTACAAATTACAAATTCTGATGTAACGCATAGGGTCAATTGTAGCGCCCCAGCTGAAGTTGAAGTATTTGGAACTCTGGGAGGCCTGCAAGAACAGCGTTACAGTAACCCAGGCGCACCAGAATGAAGGATTAAACAGGAATCTTTGCGGCGTCAATACTCGATTTTGCCGTTTGGCTCTTGTCTTACGCGTTTCAGTAAAGTTTAGCCTTTAGAGGTTGACGTGTTCCACATATTCCTTCGTTGCAAATTTCCTCTTCACATAGTTCTTCAACGCTTAGTTTTTCCCCACATAGTTCTTCCTCGTACAGTTCTTCTTCATATGGTTCTTCTCCGCATAGTTCTTCTCAGTGATTTAATTAACCCGGATCCCGCCAGATCTGAGAGTCGGCACCTCTGATTTGAGATCTGTCACCTGTACTGTGAGACCCACCGCCCAACTTTTTAGATCCGCCTCCTTAAAAAGGAGACGCGTCACCCCAAAACGGTGATCCACCACCCAAAATCAGATCAGCATCCGTCGGCCTCAGTGCACTTTCAATATTCACTTGCGACATAAAAACAACTACCTACGTACTTAGATAAAGTTGAATGCCGCTGTTTTAAAATCGCTATCTATATATAGTGCCTACTGTAACAGGTAGTAGCCAAGTGCGTGTCACTGACTGTGGGAACAGAAATAGATTACATTCGAGTGATAGCACATCATTTTGCTTCGTTAATCAGCCGTTTGTGAAAAGTTAGCTAGCATCGGTTTGATAATTTTAGATACCGGTACAAGCTCATGGAGGCCATCAAAGAAAAAAATTAACATTTTCCATTTTAATTACTGACAACACAAGTTAAGTTTGGATATTGTATCAACTCGGCTGGATATTGTATCGATTCGACTGGATATTGTATCGACTCCTCTGGATATTGTATGGACTCGGGTGGATACAGTATCGAATTGGAAATTCTATCGACTCGACTGCAATTTGTTTGCCAAAAATATACGGATCCACCACCTCTACATGAGCAATTTAGCTCCTGGTTCTTCTCCGCATATATAGTTCTTCGTCCCGTAATGCTTCAAGTTTACATGCGCGTGGTAGTGTATCCAAGGAAATAGTATTGATGTGGGAATGATTAGCCTACCATTCATTTGAATGCACCAGTTAATCACGTCTGGACGTGTTCGAAGCTTTGTCGCAAATGTTAGCCAAGTACAAACTTGAGCTATTGTTAGCTTCTGCATACGATTATACTGCTTGGTTTGTTGACATTCCACAGAGGAGAGAAATTTGATAGGAGTGTTGCGTCAGTAAAGTTTTATACAGCGATATTTGCTTTAATTAGCTTACGAAAATGAAGCTTTGCCTCAAGTTAGCTTTGATTCTGCCGTTGACTTTCAGCATTGGTAAGTTGCTATATATACGTTAAAGGTCTCTGACTTTTGGCTGTTCTCCTATTCTAAAGTCATGCGAAGCTACAAGATTTATAAGCCCCTATTTTGAAACACTCATTTCATATTATAAACGTTAGCCCACGAGGTTTATTATGGGTTGATATGGCTCGTTAATATAAAGATAATTGCCATTAACACCGAAACTTTAATGCTTTAATTATATGATCAGTTCCCTTTCGTGAAAAATACATTGTCACAGCTCATTATACTGGGACATGGAATGCGGTTCATCCTAAATCACATCGACAATCGCTTGATTACGAAACCGACGTTGCAGAAGTTGAGGATTGATTACATGGATACCTTACACGATATCACTTTGCATCGTAACATACTTATGCTACAGAAGTCTCTTAATGTTAGCTGTCGATCTACATAGAAACTATTGTCTATATGAAATAATATTGCCCTATCTTCTTTCGAGTAGGGCCATTGTTTAGATTGTACTACCCCTGCGAATTGAATTCAAAGCTTCCTATTATAAGGCAAGGATAGGAAATTCAACTCCCAAGGCAAGATGGTAATTAATTGTCAGGAATAACTGTCCTCATCATTTGTTTCACAAGCGTACTCTTCAATGAAAGTTACAACCAATTCCGCTCCGATTTTGATCTAAATTCATCTGAGTTAGTTTAGAACTGACACCTAACCACGACTCGCATCAGACTATCAGAGACCAGGAATGCATTCGCAGTCTCCCTAATCTACTCGCTATAGCACTTACTCAGCCGCCCGATGATAATCAAGGAGAAAGTAATTTTTCTAGCTTCAGTTTTTTTATGTTTACAGTAGCGACTGACCAGGTAACCTGAGCAGTTTTATATTAATTAATTACTTGTTTAAAGAATACGTTTGCTGACAGTTTAATATTCCTGTAAAAAATGTATTTATTTGTGAATTTGTTTCTGATAAAGCTCTGTAATTGTCAGTCGTAGACCATTCCCATTTCATTGTTTTTATTCAGCATGGGCGCTTATTTATGCAAGCTATTAAACGCTTTACTCATTTACTGGAATGTATTTCTGCATTTAACACGGGTACATATTTCTGCATTTTAGCGGATCATGAGGAATCTTTGGTACTTATTTCTACATTTAACACCTGATCATGGGCACTCATTTCTCCATATATAACGCATCATGAACACGGTAATTTCAAGTCTTTTGACGAGTAGGCCTGTTGGTTTTTCTTCCTGTTTTAGCTTTACTTACTTGTTATTTTCACTGCAGCTCGGTCGGCGACCAACGTAGCTCGATCTAAGACCGCCGTTAGTTCGTCTGTGAAGTGCGCCCCTGGAGGATTTCCACCTTGTTTCCCCGCAAGTCAAGCGGTCGACGGTAACCTTGTGAGTCTGGCTACAACAGAGAATGGCGTCAATCAATATGTAGCTGTGGATCTCGGACAGGCATACCAAGTGATACGAGTAGTTTTCAGTGGTTATCCAGGTAGGTACTAGCTCCTGTTATCGCCACCACCACAGCCACCACAACCCTCATCATTACCACCTCACATCATCGCCTTACCACCACTGTCATCATTGTCATCGTCGTGGTCCTTATTATCATCGGTATTGTTTTCACCATATAATTATGTTGATATCAATACTTGTATATATATATATATATAATATATATTATATAATATGATGGTATATAATTATATAAGGAATATAATTATCATACAAGATGATTTATATTGAATTTATCGATGAATTATTTTATTTTGAATTTCTAAATTTTTCATTTGTAATGATTAGTAGATATAATTTGTTGAGTCCTATACTCAGCAGATGGAAATGAGCTAAATGTGCTTTATTCCTCAATTCATTTCAGATCCTCCATACTTTACCACCTGCAACCTGGGAGTAACCAACACAGATCTGAATACCATTAAACCAACTCCTTCTAACTACCGTCTCTGCTCTACGTTTGCCTTTGGACCGACTTCTCCACCAGTTCCTTCAGTTGTGACAGCCTCCTGTCCGTTGAACCTCTATCCAAGACGTTGGGTCGTTAGTCAACAGATAGCAACCTACAGCTTTCTGTCTATCGCTGAAATGGAGGTCTACGTTGCGCAGAAGAGAGGTAATACAGCAGTGTCATCATCATAATCATCAAAATCATAAACAGTAGCATAATCGTATACATGTACACCACTGCGCCCCATGTATTGTCGGGCGCGGTGGTGTAGGGTATGTTCGGTGCCTTGCAGCCGGAGGGTTGCGGGTTCGAATCCACTTCAAGCCGCCGCGTAGGGACCCTGGGCAAGTCCTTCACTCGCAATTGCTCATGCGCTTCGGCGTGAAACTCCGATTCAGTGTCCGCGCTGTAGTCGGGAGCGCCTCTGAGTAGAAATCTTGAAGAGGCGCTACATAAATATCTGAAATGAAATGAATGTACATCATTGTCAATATTATCATCATCGTTATCATCATCATCATCATCATCATCATCGTAATCAATTTCTGACGCAATCCTTTTTGAGCGTTTTAGTCATTCATTTGTCTTCTTAGTCATAGTCTCTTTCTTTTACTTTTGCACTTTCCCCGTACTTCTCACCCTTTTCTTAATCTTCTTCATCTTCTTCCTCTTCTTCCTATTCTTCTTCTTTTTCTTCTTCTTCTTCACATTCTTCTTCACATTCTCCTTCTTCTTTTTCTTCTTTTTCTTCTTCTTCACATTCTTCTTCACAATTCTCCTTCTTCTTTTTCTTCTTTTTCTTCTTCGTCTTCGTCTTCTCCTCCTCCTCTTCCTCATTCTGCTTCTTCTTCTTCTTCTTCTTCTTCTTCTTCTTCTTCTTCTTTTTCTTCTTATTCACATTCTTCTTCACATTCTTCTTCTGCTTTTTCTGCTTTTTCTTCTTCTTCACATTCTTCTTCACATTCTCCTTCTTCTTTTTCGTCTTTTTCTTCTTCGTCTTCGTCTTCTTCTCCTCCTCCTCCTTTTGCTCCTCCTCCTCCTCCTCTTTTTCTTCTTCTTCTTCTTCTTCTTCTTCTTCTTCTTCTTCTTCTTCTTCTTCTTCTTCTTCTTCTTCTTCTTCTTCTTCTTCTTCTTCTTCTTTTCTTCTTCTTCACATTCTTCTTCACATTCTTCTTCTTCTTCTTCTTCTTCTTCTTCTTTTTCTTCTTCTTCTCCTTCTTCGTCTTCTTCGTCTTCTTCTCCTTCCTCTTCGTCGTCTTCTTCACATTCTTCTCGGTGTTCCGCATTAACTTTTTTCTTCTACTTCTAGCTCAATTGCCTACTTCCATTATCAAGTGCAACAACATTGCCCTCTGCTCTGACGTGACTTTCTTTATTTCATTTCTTTCTTCAAGCATTGTCCTCGATAGCCAGTGATGGGCAAAATACCTTTCAAAAGTATTTTGAAAATACAAAATAAAATAATTTCAAAAGTATTTTGAAAATACTTTTACAAAATACTTATCAAAAGTATTTTGAAAATACAAAATAAAATAGTACTTTGAAAATACTTTTGAAAATAGTTTTTAAAAATACTTTTGCGAAATCAACATTTTCTACCTTCATTGCTACTCACTAGTGTGTGGGTTACCGTTACATCGCATTAGTGTGCTTGACAGTGATCTGTAGTTTCTAATGACATGAAGCATCTGCAATTAGTAACTTCTATTGTGCCGGTGTCTAATGCACAAGTAATAGACCAATGGCACACCAAATCAAGCCGCAATCGGGTCAATATCCAGAAGATCAGTCCTTAACATTAACACAAATAGGAAGCCTATGATGATGGACAAGCGTTTCAAAGAGACAATTTTTAAGTTGAGAACGAAATAATGCAAGCCACTGATCAGAGCGCACATACATAGGAAGGGAATTCCAAAATGTAGGTCTAGCAATGGAAAACGCTCGTTCACCAAGAACAGCTCACGATAATAGGTATGTATAAAGACCAAGCAGAGAACCCTGATACAATTATATCCTGATACAACACACTCACAAGTAGTTTATGTGGCCAGAAGATTATTAATTAAGCATTTTTACATTAAAATAATAATTTGGCAGAAGTTTTGTAAGATTTATTTATGAAAAGTACTTTAGAAAAATATTTTGGAAAGTATTTTGGAAAAGTATTTCGAATTCTCTAAAATACTTTTTAAAACTATTTTGAAAATACTTTTACAAAATATTTTTCAAGAGTATTTTGAAAATAGAAAAAAAGTAGTAGTTTCTATTTTGAAAATAGAAAAGTATTTTGAAAATAGAATTGTGCCCATCACTGTCAGTAGCAAATTCTAACAAAGAATATATGACCAATCCAATTACTGTTTAGTGTTTACTGTATAGCTAAATTTTATCGTATTGCATTGCACCAAATTGTATTAAATTGCATTGTATTATATTGTATACTATGGTATTAGATTATACTTAATTGTGCTTTTTGCATTGAAATTAACTGCATTGAAATACAATGTAATTTATTGCATTAATTGTTCTGTATTGTATTGCTTTGCATTATACTGTGCAGTATTATAATGCATTGTATTGTAATTTACTGTATTGTGTTGCATTCTAATGGTATATTGCATTGTATTTCAGCATTATATTAATAATAATAATAATAATAATATCTTTTCTTTAATAAGCGCCTGACAAACGCACTGCGCTGTACATTTACATGTTATGCAATTTAAATCTTAACTACTAGCAGAACAGACAGCCTGCAATACAATACAACGGCGCTAATAGCAGCCTACAAAGCATATCCGCCCAAACGGGGTTCGAACTCGGTACCTCTCGGTCTCTGTGCCAGATGTTATCCAATGCGCCACGGCTCCCCCCGTGTTCTGCGGCGTTGTATTTATATTACGCTATATCAAGTATATTGCATTGTTTGAGTTATTTTAAATTCTCCTGCCATCTGTAGATCACTGTAGTATTGATTGAAGCTATATCGTTGATTTGTATGTTTAAACGCAGCGACGAGTTACGGAAGAAGCGCAGGCAAGCGGGTCGTCAAGGATGCGGCTCTGATCGGAAATCCTTTCACTGTTGCAAAAAGAGTCGATTGCATGGTAGCGTGTCTTAAATCGGAGGATTGCGATTCCTTCAACTTCAGACCATCTGACAACAACTGTGAACTTCACGACTGGGACAAAGGAGTTACTTCAACGGATATCACCTCTGCCTCCGACTGGGATCTCTGGCAGCCAACGTACGCCGTAACTGAACAGTAGTTTCACCGGTTTAACAGGTCCTTCAGAGGCAGGAAGACAATAGTCGATAGTATGGCAATTCTGTACATATGTATATATCTGAAAATTTGCGTAGCGTCTGTTAAGAGCACAATGGTTCATCAATGGAGCGCTTGGCGGTGTGACCTAATGGTTGCGGGTTAGAGACTGTGGAGTGGAGGTCAGTGTGACGAATTTGGACAATTTGTTTCCGTTGTAAGCTAAGAGAAGTAAATGAAAAGTCTTGCGGTGCACTGTCCCATGTCCAGGACCTTTGGATTTGTCCATTTAAGACTGGATGGCCAAAAATTTGGAAATAAGATCATCTGGCTCATCATCTGTTAATAGTAAAGAGTGTCTACTAAATTTCCTTATGCGTCAATTATGCATATTGATAGTTGTTCTCTTTTCCGTAGGAATCTTTTTGACAGTGTGTGGAAATATGGCATTTCATTATTTGACTGCAAAATTATTTGTAGTTATAAAGATAAAGGAAATCCCGAAAAATCGTGATAATTGAGAAAATAACCATTAACGGTTACCACGATTGTGAAATTCTCATGGATCGAGATTTTGAGGACATCTTATGACAACATAGACTGTTGACGTCGACAGAAAATAGTTAGACCAGTCTCACCGTTTGTATGACATAACGCATCGCTACGTGTTATTCAGTAACTGAAATTGCTATAATTATGCTATCATTGAGTCTATATAATAAAAAAGCATACATTTATGTGCGGAAGCTCGTAAAGTGGCTCCAATGAGCCAACAGGTCTGTGTTTTAAGCCTCTGATAGGAAAATCAACACCAAGCCTCGCAGACAACAGCCACTGCAGACAATACAATGCTGTTGTATTGAGTGGTAACTTGGCATCAGTTTGTAACAAATGGCTTTAGCCTTTGTTGGCAAGCCACTATCTCCATTGTGGACCTGAATTGTATACCTGTTGTCGTCCAAAATGGCTCCTGGAACGTTCGGTCGCTCAATACTGATATTTTGTTCACCTGGTTAAAATTCACAGAACAGAGATTAGGAGACCTCTCAATGTTGAGATGGAGGATAAGGTGGAGGAAGAAAAGGTGGAAGAAAACAGAAGAGTAGGCGGAGGAAGAAAATTGTGAGGAGTTGGATGAAGAGGAGGAGGAGGAGGAGGAGGAGGAGGAGAAAGAAATGACGAGAAAGTGGAGGAAGAAATTACGAGAAGGTGAAGGAAGAGGAGGAGATGATGGAGGAAGAAAATGAAGAGAAGATGGAGGAAGAAGAGGAAGAGGAGGTGGTGAAGGACGAGAAGAACAAAAACGAGGACGAAACCGAGAACAAAACCAAGAAAACGAATATGAGACATTTTACTAATCAAAATGGCAGTGGTATTCGTGTATGTGTTAAGCCTCGTCATGTGATGGCCAGTCCTCTCCCTCGTCGTCTTATCCTCTCACGACTGCGTTTGTATTTCATTTGTGTTCCTCCAAAGCCCAGAAGAGCATCGGTGGCGCAAGGGTTACGCAAGGGACTGTTGCAAAATCATGTCCTATAAGCGGAGCACACGCGAAATAACTGATCATTATATATATATGTGAGCAGAAATATAATCCAGTGTTAATCACCTCTTTGTTTCTTTGCTCTCAGAGGCTTGAAGACCATTCTCTCGCATTTTGGATTCATCGTGTTAGGTCGGAAGCGCCTCTCTTAAAGTAGCGCTATGTAAATTGTCATTTACCATTACAGTTACTGCCAGAGTATACAAGCAATCTGCCTTTGAGCCGTTGACGTCGGTTTTACCTTACCTTACAGTGTGAAGCAGATGAAAGGAGCTTTCAACTCATTTAGCCAATGCTCACTCTCTTTACCTGTAGCGGTAATTTAGCTGTTCCAACGCAATCATCTTCATTGTCCTTTCAAAACAGTCACTCTTCAGACTTCTATTGTGCAGCTGTTGAAGTCTGATCGTCTAACAAATGCAGAGATATTGACCGGTGGATTCCGTCAGGCTTTAGTGACTAAATGGATCTGCTCTGTCGGCTAATTTCTGAATGTAATAGGCATTATATCTCGCACGTGTTGATATAAGGAGTATTGACTAAACTTCCTCTTTACATGTCTGTCTATTAAAGCATGTCTACCTGTACGGCTCATCATTCAGGTACTAGTAACTGTATGAATCTTAGGGTGGTTCACATGGTAAAAAATAAAGTTTTAGTTTTTTATTAGTAGAGGGTGCCAATGGAGTCCACTACATAAAAAAATAATTCAGGTGCAATTTCATCTGCATTTGAGAATATTAAGGGGTTGCGCAAGTGATTAGAAGTTTCACGCACCTTGAGTCATTTTGCTCTTCGATGGGCGCTCAAAGTCTCATCAAGACTCCAGAAGACTGGGCTTTCCAAGTAGCTCAGAGAGAAGGTCAAAGGGGTTATTTGGCAGGAGAGGATACAGTCTTGATTTATAAAATGGAAAAGAAATTTATTAAAGCAAAAACCTACATAAGAACAGCGTGAGAGATCAAAGAACGACATGGATGTTTTAACAAGCACAGTAAAATCTGGAGTCGAGCAGCAGTGATAAGTACACACCTGAGGAAGGCAGTTACACATATTGTGGTAGTCTATAAAAGAGGATGAAAAACAACAATCATCATCTATACAGCTTAGCCAGAGAGCCTCCATGACTAAGCAGGAAGCTACAGCTATGGATCAGACAAAAGTCACTAACATGGCAGCAACACATCTACATCTATTGGCTGCAACTTTTCAATCTCAAAGACATGAAGTTCTGGACTCGCATATGAGTCGCAGTCAAATTCGCCAAGCTTGAAGATTTTATCAAGAAGAGCGTGCTTCTATGATCAAAAATTAATGCTCTCCAGATTGTGCAATGGTTGTTCATTGAGACGGTAAGCTGTTGCCCGACATCACTGGCTGCGAGAAGGTAGATCGGCTGCCTATGATTGTGTCTGGCATTGGAACAGAGCAACTTCTTCGTGTCCCGAAGATTAACTCAGGCACTGGAGATTGGAGAAGCTCAGTCAAGCGCCGTGATCATCTACACAGATGACTGGTAGCTGAGATGGAAGATTAAGGGGATGTGCTGTAACACCACAACGAGCAATACTGGACAGAAAGCTGGGACGTGAAGTCTGATAGAAAAGGGACTTGGTCGAAACTTACTTCATCTAGCAGGTCATCACTACGTGATGTTAATTGCTGCTGAAAAGGCATTCAGTGTCATGAAAATTGTTTCCTCAACTGGTCCAGACATTCTAATAGGCCTACTTCACCGTTTTCTTGACCATTGGCATTGAAAATAACTCGAGTAGATTTGAGACAGGAGTGGATTACTGATTTCGGGGAGCGAGTTATTGCTTTTGCTGAAACAAAGCTGGCGGCCAATCATCAAAGAGATGATTATAACGAGCCTCTTGAAGTAGTAATCATCTTTTTTTGGTGGACCCTAACTCAAGAAATTCACTTTATAGCGCCTGGAGTTTTATTCATTAGAGATGTGAATGTTTCGATCAGTAAAATGTTTCGATCTCTTTCAAACTGAAGCCAGTTGATGACGGGGTATTTTCAATTTCCTTCTATTTGTCTGTGATGTGTACGTCCAAGCATGGTATCAAACTTCCTGTCCTGTCTCGGCTTCTGCAATTGACTGAATACAGAAACCAAGAAATTCGAAAGGTCACCACTAAAGCATTCCACCGGAAAGCTGGAATTAAAATAAAGATTATCTTGAATCACAGGCAGTCGTCATGGCACTCAAAGTAGTCAACGACACCGCAGAGAGAAGTGTAAAGCTAATCCATGTGTACAACTCAATCCTGACAAATGACGAAGATCAGAAACAGTATTAGCTTCAAGTTGTTAATGCGCATTGAAATCAATTTTCTGACTCGAAACAAGAACACATTGCTGGCAAGTTTGGATGGTGCCGCTGTCAGTGCTGAAACGACCACTCAATGAAGACAAATCAAAATATTTATGACGTTTTCCCTTTAAAACTAGCATTTGACCTACCCAAAATGCTAAATTTAATCACAGACTTTAAACGCTGAAACGGTGAATACATTGTCATGCCTTTGGACTGATGATTGTTTGCCATCAAGGCGCAGTGCTGAATTCAAGTAGCCTATACATAACATAACTTTGGGTGGCTTGCGCAACCCCTAAATATGGTTCTATTTGCTCAAATTTTCAGTATGTTAGTTTTTTAATAGATGGACTGCAATGGTGGGTTCTAATCTTGACTTTTCGATAAAAAAGTTTTTGGACCACACTAATGGATCTCTCTCTCTCTCTATATATATATTTTGACATATATATATATATATATATATATATATATATATATATATATATATATATATATATATATATTGCGCATGCCATCAACCATGTTAATTATTTATAGCAAGCTGCGTAAAATTCGCAGATTATAACTTAACCCGTTTTGGACCAATGTTCGTTTTACGAACACATTTTGTGATGACACCAAATTGGTTGAGGTCATCACTCTAGTTTTCTGTTCATGTGCTCTTATGTAAGCGAAAGGTTTGATTTGTCGGATAAATCGCAAAAAAATTTTGTTTTGAAAGTTTTGAACTGTTTTTGTCTTATGCTAAATACCTCAACTCCAGTATGTTCACCGTCTTTTGTTTGAAAATTTGTAATTTTGGTTCGATGTGTGATATCGCACGAGCTGATGGGTATTTGACAAGTGCACATATTTAGCACAAAGCACATGTCATTTGCGTAATTTTATTGTAATAAATGGAGTCGCAAAATTTTCATATCTGGGTCATGTTCGTTTTACGAACATTGGTCCAATACGCTACTGATGGCGTCAAGTCAAGTCAACGTTGATTCACATATGCATATTTCTGATCTTGAGCTACATGTATCAACAAATTCATATATATATATATATATATATATATATATATATATATATATATGTATGTGTGTGTGCGTGGGCGTGTGCGTGTGTGTGTCTGCGTGTGTGTCTGCGTGCGTGCGTGCGTGTGTGTGTCTTTGTGTGTGTGTGTGTGCTTTGTGTGTGTGTGTGTGTTGTGTGTGTGTGTGTGTGTGTGTGTGTGTGTGTGTGTGTGTGTGTGTGTGTGTGTGTGTGTGTGTGTGTGTGTGTGTGTGTGTGTGTGTGTGTGTGTGTGTGTGTGTGTGTGTGTGTGTGTGTGTGTGTGTGTGTGTGTGTGTGTGTGTGTGTGTGTGTGTGTGTGATGATAGCCTCGGTAGTCAAGATGTCTGGCAGTTTCTGACGACAGTTGAGCATCCCCAGTGTCACACTCTTACTTTCGACAACTTCTTCACTTCATTGGTATTCCTCATAACACTGAAGGATACAGTTTTTGCTGCCACTGGGACAATACGGGGGAACTGCTTGAGAGACTGCCCTCTCATGAAATCCAAAGTGGACATAGAGCATTGTAGTTCTAGGGTACGATCGTCCGAACCCTGCTCCAGAGAAGTTTCAGCCATTCCCGGGTTGATGCGAGCAATTATACCCGACATACGCTATAACGGTGACGGCCACAATCTGGAGAAAGGCAAGACTGAGGACCGTTGCAAACTGGTAGGCTGTGGCAAAAACACACTGTACATGTGAGTGAAGTGCAACAAATGCCTTCACAAGAAGTGTTTCACAGGTGTTCATATTCCAGCGTATCGGCCTACCATCTAGGCCTATAGTGTCGAACACGTGAACAGTCAGAATTTTTACAATTTCGATGCCACTGGGTACAAATCTTAGTCATTTCTTTCTGATATAGCAATAAGTTGATGCTGAAAACATTACATTTCAGACGGTTTTAACACCAATTATCCATTTTTATTACGTTATTGTGTTACAATGTAATTTCATACATGTTCAATATTTCACGTGTTGTTAGTAGCCTATTAGCCCAATGTTCGTAAAACGAACATATGCAGATTTGCATATGTTATTTGAGAAAAGTCAAAAAACTTAATACATACGTTCAAACATTGCCATCAAGGCCCCAATAATTATCACAGTTCATAAAAAATTTTCCTAATAAAGTTTTGGTCCAGAACGGGTTAATATGTCTAAATGCGGAGTTTGCTCGATAATTTGGCTAGTTTATTAATGTGGCCGAGTCTTCGTGTCGGAATTATTTTCCGTTTTTTACCACAGATTTACTGCTTTACCGACGCATTTTGCTGCTTTTTATCGTGACCTTTCTTGACTGGAAAGGTCCAGCTACAGATGCGGGACCGACTTATCTACAGCTTGAGGGGGGGACAGGTTGCCAGCTGAATGCAGTCACGCCTCAAACTACAGACCCTCGAAGAGCGTAGAGACTTCTTAATGGCACCGACAGTCAATACGGACTCATGAAATATTATAGTTTCCTGACCCACAACAGTTACTCAGCTGAGGGGCTAGAATAAGACGCGGTTCGAGCTATGAATATAAGCTTCCTTCTAAAGATGACAGCAATTTCATTTCACGAGTACTATTTAAAAATATCTACTGAATATCATTCTCCCTTAAGTGTCAACTTCCTTACTGTCCGCATTACTGTTGTAACAAGCTGCGAGATTGTCATCATGATTTCGAGTCACAGACTACTTAAATTGCAGGACTGTAGGCTAGGGTGGAGTGAAAAAAGCGAAAATGAGAAATTCAAAGAGTAATAGCAACCAAAAGTTGCCTTATGGTATGGGCTCAAAAAATGTCGAAAAAGTTTTTAAAATTTTTAATGTCTTGATGCTCCCCAAGAGGGCCAAAGTTACGAAAAATAGCGTTTTTTCGAGAAAATCGCAGGTTTTCTTTAAAAATATTCTAATTGAAAACTAATTAACTGTCATTCAATATAACGTTGGAAAGAGCTCTTAAAACTGAATGAAATGATGTATTAATTTCCAGAATATTCCCGTATTTATAGAAGTTATTAACTTTTTACCATTTCCCATGTTTCGCAACATGTCGCTAAGTCTGAAAACGGTTAAACACTACTAACGTTTTTACCCTTCGAGATATTTCAACCGATAGTATGTCATTCGATTCAGCCCTGGACCGCCGTTCCAACGGTACATTGTGATGCGGGATTATTTAACAGGACACATTTGTTTTAAATTTTTACAGTTTTAGTATAGTTTTGTTTGCAATCTTGCATTGAGTCTGTTGTCATTTAAGCTGTATGAACACTTTGTCCGATGAATTGAGCGCTAGGAACATTCCATTTTGTTCATGAATAATCGCGAAATGTCGAAGCATAAAAGCTACAATGCCTACTCGGTGTAAAACATAGTTTTCGATGTTCGAACACAGACAGGAACTACGGCAGACTGTTCTACCCCATATGAGAAATGTATCTCTCTTCAACTGGGCCACTATAGATTGGTCTTCACTCTCTAATGCCTTCTCTTCAGCCTGGATTTAGGAAATTCCACTCGACGGAATCTCTTATGGTGAGTTTTCTATCAGATATATTTCATTATGTGGGCCGTAGCCACATCATTCTACTCTCCCTCTATAACATCAGTTCCGCTTTTGACACTATTGATCACACCATCCTCTAAGACCTGCTGTCTAGGTCGTTTGGGATTGTTAACTCTGCTAGTCTGCTCTTCTTTGGTTCCATTCATGCCTTACCTTCATGGCCCTGCCGTCACAGCCGCAGCTCTGGTTGAACGTATTCTAGAGGCTTCAGCTGTTCTTGATTGATGGTTGTCCGTTAACCTTTTTTCTAAACCAAGACAAGACCCAGTATACATTTGGCTCGGTAACCATGCCCAGCTTGCCGGGATTGACTCTGAGTCCCTTCGCCTACGTTTCCCAATGCGCACTTTTCTTCATCTTTGCATGCTCTTTGATTCATTCTGGATTTCTGTCCTCTCTCTGTCTGATCATATCAATGTTGTCTCCCGCTCATGTTTCTACTTAAGCACCACTTAAAATCAGAGGCGCTCCCGACCCAGGCAGTATATTCACTGACAAAAAGATAGGTTTCATGTGCTTGAGTAACTGGTCAGAGGAAAGAGAAAGGAAGTCAATCATAAGGGACTGAGGCAGTCGGTTTCAGCTGGAGGACCAATAAAAGCGAAATTCCTATATAGACCTATGGCTCACATATAGGTCCGCATTCCAGGGACAGCTAGCCAAATGGCTACAGGCCGAAGACCGAGGGGACCAAAGGCTATGGAAAGAATAAACTAAAGTACACTAGGCCTTGAAATAGTGATAGAGAGAGAACAGGATCGACAATGAATTAAAGAACCCGTGTCATTAGCATTTTGGTGGAAAAGGACACCGAGTGGACCAAGAACCCTAGCTAGATCCGAGTATACAAGATGAACAGAAGGGGAACAAGGACAGGGCCCTGAGGTAAGCCATAAGACAAATGGACACAGGGAGAGCGGGTAGGACCGAAAACTACAGAAACAGAGCGATCCGTTAGGAATGAATAGAATCAAAGAATAGCAGAGTCAAAAATCCCAAACGACCTAGACAGCAGGTCTAAGAGGATGGTGTGATCAACATTGTCAAAAGCGGTACTGATGTCAAAGAGGAAGAGTAGAGTGACATGGCCACAGTCAACACCATGAAATATATCTGCATAAAAGATTTCCTAAATTGAGACGGAAAAGAAGGCATTAGAGAGTGAAGATCGGGGTAGTTGAACAGAGATACATTTCTCAAACGTGGGTAGAATAGTCTGCCCTACTTCCTGTCTGTCTTGGAACATCGAAAACTATGTCTTAGAACGCGTAGGCATTGTAGCTTTTATGCTTCGACATTTCGCAATTATTCATGAACAAAATGGAATGTTCCTAGCGCTCAATTCATCGGACAAAGTGTTCATACAGCTTAAATGAGCACAGAATCAAAGAAATATTGCAAACAAAACTGTACCAAAACTGTAAAAAATTTAAAACAAATGTGTCCTGTTAAATAATCCCGCATCACAATGTACCGTTGGAACGGCGGTCCAGGGATGAATCGAATGACATACTATCGGTTGAAATATCTCGAAGGGTAAAAAAGTTATTAGTGTTTAACCGTTTTCAGACTAAACGACATGTTGCGAAACATGGGAAATGGTAAAAAGTTAATAATTTCTATAAATACGGGAATATTCTGGAAATTAATACATCATTTCATTCAGTTTTAAGAGCTCTTTCCAACGGTGTATTGAATGACAGTTAATTAGTTTTCAATTAGAATATTTTAAAAGAAAACCTGCGATTTTCTCGAAAAAACGCTATTTTTCGTAACTTTGGCCCTCTTGGGGAGCATCAAGACATTAAAAATTTTAAAAACTTTTTCGACATTTTTTGAGCCCATACCATAAGGCAACTTTTGGTTGCTATTACTTTTTGAATTTCTCATTTTCGCTTTTTTCACTCCACCCTACTGTAGGCGCTCAGTCTCAGATGTTGAAACTTGGGTCCATTCTCAATTTACACTTCTAATAAAAAAATGAACGAAAAGTCCGATTTGCATGATCTGTTTATTGTTTTGTTATCTTGACGAGAGCTATATCGGGAGAAAATATTGACACTAAATTCTAGATTATTCAAGGTCATTTCAAGGTCCGAAAGAATTAATCTAATTTTTGAAATCAGCAAATTCTTTCTTGTGTTTCTCTTCTTGATAAGGGCTACCTGGGATAAGAAACAAGGCTATCAAATGTTGGACGATTTAAATCAAAAAGTCAATTTCAGAAAAAAATAAGAGGAAATAGCCATAGCTCAGACACATAATTATTGTAACATTTTAATTATTTTTTTATCTGTTTGCTTGAACCAATTAGGGCTATCTTATCTAAGAACTATGACAAAAAAACTAACACCTTCCAATCAATCAATCAATCAATCAATTTCGTTTATTCACAACACCAAGCTGACAGGTCGCAACTTGTTACAGGTAACAGATGGGAAAAATTGTCTAAGCTCTGACAGTTAGTTATTAAATGGGTTGAGATAGCATATAATATCTCTGCTCTAACTAAAGAAGAATTAGGCTAGTGGCAATGTTAGTTATGACAACGAACGAGGTTACCAATATGGTATAGACCGGAGATAATGTATTTAGTAGATGTTTTTAAATAATACACGTGAACAAATGCTGTTTCAAGGTCAAAATCAATAAAGAAGGCCACAGTTCAGTCAAATTTTGTTCTATTTGGGTGATTCTTTAACCTCTTTTCTCGTGCCTGTAAGGTCTACATTCGCGAAGACATTGAACTTAAAGTTTAAAATCATCCAAGGTCATTTCAAGGTCAAAGGCCAAAATCAATTGGTAAATGTTTTTGTATTTGGGTGATTCTGAGTTATGGCAGTTTCTCTTTATTTTTACCTATTGACCTTGAAATGACCTTGGGTTAACCCAAGGTCATTTTAAGGTCAATGGTCAAAATCAAGGAACAATGACAATAGCTTTGTTTCTTAATATTCCCAAATATTAGAATAGCAGTTTAGTATGAGAATTGTTGGGGGACTTCGCCTCAACCCGAACTATGCGCTTCTGCAGTATATGAAGTCTTAGCAATTTAGTTTTATAACTTTCGATGCTCAGACTAGGTTCCCATAAGATAAATACGGGTTGACAAGGGAGAAAGAAAGATTTAATACAACTAGGGACAATTGCTAGGGACAATTGAAGAGGTACGTGTGATAATTCCTATAGATTTAGCTGGTCTGAAATATGGTTAATGCGAACCAACAAATTAATATGTTGGTATATACATGTAGATATAAATCCCCAAGAACTTAACAGAGTTAACTTGGGGAATTTTTATATTCTCAAATTGAATTATTTCCTTGTGTTGAGGGAGGAGCTTAAGACTAGAGGCAAATAGAATATTATTAGATTTATTAATATTTAGGGATAGTTCATTGGCTTTAAACCAGACATAAAATATGCTTTAATATTCATCATTTAGTATGCCCATCATGTGATGATAGGATGAATTGGAAAGAAATACATTGGTAGGCTACGTGTGCTATGAGCGGCAGATCACATCGCCTAATCACGGAACAGACTGGCTACATTATAGGTTGAAATTCATGTTGCAATATGATTAGGGACCTACAGGAATCCTTAAATAACACTAGATTAGTCTGAATAGAATACTATTTTGTCCATTATATTTAACGATCTCTTTTGGTTGCGTGGTCAGCTGCAGTTCGACGACACTCTGTCATAATAAAGATGGCTAGCGTTGCCCTCCTCCTTCATCAGTTAGGCCTACTATCAGGAGAGCATAGCTACTTCATTAATGCGGCGATGCCTGCGTCATCTAGCGAATACAGGTAGCATTGGGACGCACAGCCGTTCACAGGCATGAAGGACATGACTTTAGTTCAACACATAATCAATTATGTATCGTATCGTATCGTATCGTATCGTATTTAAGCATTTGTAAAGCGCCTCTCGTAGGGTGAACCGTTCAGAAGCGCTCCCAGTGTGCTAAGCCCCGCGAAAATAAACAGGTTTTGAGAAAAGCGAAGGAAGAAGAGAGACTGCCAGAGAGAATTTTAGAGCGAACAGAAGGAGAAAGAGCATTCCAAAGAGAGGGACCAATTGAAGCAAAGGAACGAGCCTGAGCCATAGCAGTTCTACTACGGGGAACCAAGAGGTCAAGTCTATTGCAGGAACGAAGTGGACGGTAGGAGGAAGCTGAGTGTGGCCGAAGTAGTACACCAACCAGATATTGCGGGGCAAGACCCCTCTGAGCCTTGAAGATCAGAGAGAGGATTTTAAATTGTATGCGAGCATGCAGAGGGAGCCAATGAAGTTCATCAAACATAAAGGAAGAGATGTGAGAGTACCTGGGAAGGCGCGCTATAAGTCTAGCAGCTGTGTTGAGGACCGACTGAAGGGGAGAGAGACGAACCTTAGGAAGACCAACAAGAATCATACATCATGTATGATGCATGAACACAAACAACTATCATTATCTCTACATTTACAAACCATCGGAGTCTTTTCATTGAACGACGACCTTGTCCAGCAGAGTTGTTTCGATCCATAATGCGTGTCTAATGTATATGTATAATTGTATATGAGTATGTATATTATGTATAAGTATGCATATGTACATGAATGTATAGATGCATGCATGTATGTATGCCGTATGCGTGTGTCTGTGTAGTTGTGTGTGTAGGTAGGTGTGTGTTTGTGTGTGTGTGTGTGTGTGTGTATCTGTGTGCATCTGTGTGTCTGTGTAGTTGTGTGTCTGTGTGTGTCTGTGTAGTTGTGTGTGCGTGTTTTTGTGGGTCTGTGTAGTTGTGTGTGTGTGTCTGTGTAGTTGTGTGTGTGCGTGTGTGTGTGTGTCTGTGTGTGTCTGTGTAGTTGTGTGTGTATGTGTGTGTTTGTGCGTGTGTCTGTGTGTGCGTGTGTCTATCTAATGGAATCTGGTCATGAACATTCTAGAACAGCGTTCTCGTAATGCACGAGACATCAACCACTTAGAAGCAAAGCCGCCTTCAGAATCGAATTCTTCAAACAGAATTAGTCGATCTTAGTAAGAAGCTCCCAGAGGGGCGCCGGCTTTTCCCACTGAGTTAATAACAAAAAACGAAATCGTCTGTAAGCAGATTTTATTGGCGGGCTCTCTCCGAAATGCAGAAGCCCACCCACGGAATCTCATCAATAATTATTGACGGGGTGACACAGAAATTCAGCGCCCCGGGGCGGGATGCCTTGGAAACGAGGAAACTGCAGACGAATGAAGCCATAAAAAAATAAGACAATTCTCTCCCTGGGTGCAACTAGGTCTGTGAAAAAAGCATCTTTCGGACACCGAGACTATGAATGCATAATAGATGGTCGATAAGATTATATTATGTTAGATTAGATTAGATGGGATTAGACTAGACTATCGCCTCTAACCTGTATGGGTGCTTTTGAGCGGCGCTATATAAGTGTTCAATTACAGTTAAAAATTTCAATTAAAATTATAATTAAACGTTGCAATTAGATTAAATTAGATTAGATTAGATTAAATTAGATTAGAGCAGAGCAGATTAGAGCAGATTAGATTAGAGCAGAGCAGATTAGAGCAGATTAGAGCAGATTAGAGCAGATTAGAGCAGATTAGAGCAGATTAGAGCAGATGATCTAATCAGATGAGAGTAGAATTTCTCTTGGCTGATATCTGAAGATCCTTCAAGCCACTGTCAAGACATCCACGATCGATAAGCATTTGTCTGGATATATCCCGTCAGTTTCATTACCAAGCAATGATTACACTTGATTCAATTTTCGCCATTCTATTAGATCAAGCAAGATGTGAGAGGCCTAAAGACGTCTAGATGCCTTCCTCTTGCGCGTGTATTTGCGCTCTGAGTACCTGTAGGCTAATAACGACCTTCCTCGTTGGAATTCCTTCAGCTGTTGCCCAGTAGGGATATTTGATTCGCAGCCGTGCAACTACGCCGTAATTAGAGCCAAACAGCAGAACATTTATCTTCGTAATAAAAAACCTCAAGCGGTGCATACGAGTTAATCGCCCTCCGCGACACGCAATTGATCCCACTTGCAATTTCCTCTCCGACGCTTCACATCCCTTATTTTCGTCTGTTTTTTCCATTCCTACCATCATTCCTTCCCACTTAATTCTTCCTTCCTTCTGTCCTTTCCTTATTTCTTCTCTTCTGAATTTTCCTTTCTTCTTTTATTCTTTTCATTCCTCCATATTTTCTGTTCTTTCGAATCCTTCATCCCTTCCTTCCTCTGTTTCACGACCTTCTTTCTTTCCTTCCTTTATTTCCTTCCTTTATTTCCTCCTTTCTTTTTTCATGTCTTCTTTCCTTCCTTCCTTCCGTTCTTCCTTCCATCCATCCATTCTTCTTTCTTTCCTTCTTTCCTTCCTTCCGTTCTTCATTCCTTTCATCATTCCTTCTATCTTTCTTTTTATCTTTCTTTCCGTCCATTCTTCCTTCCTTCTTTCTTTCCCTTATATCTATCTTTCTTTCCGTCCATCCTTCCTTCTTTCTTTCTTTCCTTCCTTCTTTCTTTCTTTTATGTCTTCCATCTTTCGTCCGTTCCTGCCTTCCATTCCTCCTATTTATCCTCTTCTTCATCGTTCCTACTCCTCTCTTTGTTCTTCCCTCTCTTCCTTCCTCCTGCATTCCTTTATTCATTCCCCTCAACTTCCTTCATATCTTCCCTCAATCAATTTTACTTCTTTTTTTCCACCTCTAATATAAACACAAGGGCCAGCGACTCACGAACTGGCCTCAGCAATTGAATTACAGCGCCTGACGTGAAAGGATTTACGAGTCCACGCAGCCAACCGATGGAACGCCCATGCGTCGCACGCATACAGCGACCGCGCAGCTGGTCAGATCGTGCTGCAGTGTGGAGCAGCACTAACGCTGCATACTTGGAGTCGTAAACTCGTAGTATATGACGACGTCGTGGAGGTCACATCGTGCCATATTCTTCACCGGATGAGCAAACACTGGTATGTAACGCTGTTATATACTGACAGTTAGCTTCGGGCAATAACCGTGTCCCCAGCTGCGTATGATATAACACTAATCTTCCTGTTTCGTGCAGATCATCTGTACGTCCTTCGATTAGGTATGAATTCTACAAATTTTAAGCAAATTTTAAAAAATTGTTGGATATGCTAATAGTGATATCTGTCTTTGAATATCAAGCTTCGATTTTCTGCAGCATCGCATTCAGTGTTCTGTGGTCCTTCGGTCAGTGTTCAGTGTTCAGGACGTACACCCTGCTATGCAGCGCCGGGCATTTTCCGTCGTCGGTCCAATTACATGGAACTGACTTCCTTGAGAGATGCGTCTCCACTCCAGGGTCCCATCTCCTGCGTTCTATCAGTTGCTCAAGACTGTTCTCTTCCGCCTGACCTGGGTCGGCGGCGTCTCTGAGTAGAGATCTTGAAGGGGACAAATTTCAGGCCAAGTTTTGTTTGGTTTACTCAATTATAGCAAGTAGTAGTTTAGCTATAACTTTTATTTAGCAATAGTTTACCTATAGTTTTTGCTTAGCTATAACTTTTGTGTAGCCATAGTTTAGCTATAACTTTTGTTTAGCTATTGTTTAGCTGTAAGTTTCATTTAGCTATAGTTTAGCTGTAACTTTTATTCAGCTATAGTTTAGCTGTAACTTTTAATTGCCTATAGTTTAGCTATAACTTTGGTTTGGCTATAGTTTAGCTATAACTTTTGTTTAGCTACAGTTTAGCTGTAACTTTTATTTAGCTATAGTTTAGCTGTAACTTTTAATTGGCTATAGTTTAGCTATAACTTGGTTTAGCTTTAGTTTAGCTGTAACTTTTATTTAGCTATAGTGTAACTATAACTTTTGTTTAACTGTAACTTTTATTTGGCTATAGCTTAGCTGTAACTTTTATTTAGCTATAGTTTAACTGTAAAATTTGTTTAGCTATAGTTTAGCTATAACTTTTGTTTAGCTATAGTTTAGCTATAGTTTAACTGTAAAATTTGTTTAGCTATAGTTTAGCTATAACTTTTGTTTAGCTATTGTTTAGCTGTAAGTTTCATTTAGCTATAGTTTAGCTGTAACTTTTATTCAGCTATAGTTTAGCTGTAACTTTTAATTGCCTATAGTTTAGCTATAACTTTGGTTTGGCTATAGTTTAGCTATAACTTTTGTTTAGCTACAGTTTAGCTGTAACTTTTATTTAGCTATAGTTTAGCTGTAACTTTTAATTGGCTATAGTTTAGCTATAACTTTGGTTTAGCTTTAGTTTAGCTGTAACTTTTATTTAGCTATAGTGTAACTATAACTTTTGTTTAACTGTAACTTTTATTTGGCTATAGTTTAGCTGTAACTTTTAATTGCCTATAGTTTAGCTATAACTTTGGTTTGGCTATAGTTTAGCTATAACTTTTGTTTAGCTACAGTTTAGCTGTAACTTTTATTTAGCTATAGTGTAACTATAACTTTTGTTTAACAGTAACTTTTATTTGGCTATAGTTTAGCTGTAACTTTTATTTAGCTATAGTT